>ML829171.1:19564-37868 GCA_009831015.1 Picea engelmannii | reverse complement strand
AATTGTTTTTATCTAGCTGGAGATATTTGATTATATGATCCACTCTTGACTTAATGATGTATGTGAAAGAAATTAGGAGGAGGATTTGACTATTGTTACTGGGCCATGTAACAATCACTCAGATAATCACACAAATAACCTTAAAACCCGCAATTCAACTATCAATGGAATGTTATGGAAGACTTAATATGGGGTCAAGAATCAAATACCAATGGAGGGGTATGGAAGGCCTAATATGGGGGTTAATCATTCTCATCTTTCATGATTCAGCCCATTATAAATCTACGATTCAAATGTCAATAAAAGAGTGGGGTATGGAAGGCCTAATATGGGGGTTAATCATTCTCATCTTTCATCATTCAGCAAATTATAAATTTACTATTCAAATGTCAATGAAAGAGTTAATATGGGTTAATCATTTTTATTTTTCATAATTAACATATTATAATTATATAAATTGATATTAATTATTATTTTTTTATATAATTTAATATATCATAATTATATAAATTAGGAGTGAATTATAACTATTTTTCCATAACTCAACATATTATAGTTATACAAAATAATTTTACAAATTAGGAACTAATCATTCTTACTTTTCTCATGATTCAACATATTACAATTATACAAATTGCCTTATTAGAGTTTAGAGTTAAGGCTGCTACAAATAATTTTAGGTGAACATTCATTCTTATTAATGTTGTGTTTATTATCAATTCTACAATGAGTTGGGGTTTATTATCAATACAATAATGAAGCACTTTGTAGCATGTGGTTTTAATTCCCTGTTCTTATTTTTTTTTTCAATATATTAGTTAGTTCTTTTACCTTTTCAATTTCCTTAGTGTTGAGAATTGGTGTTTGGAGTTTGAAGATTTACAGTGTCAATTTATAGGACAAGGGCTATATTGGTAGCCTAGCTGTGAAAGGAAATGGATCTAAGAGGGTCTGGATCAACTTTTTTGTGATCTAGGAACTATCATGGTTTATGGTCACTACCTAAACATGTGTTGTGTCCTATGTAAATTATCAAATATCATCATTATAACCATGGAAATTAAAATTAGGGTTGTTAAATTAACATTGACACCCAATGGGATTTGTGTTTTATTTAAGCTGCCACCCAAATACTAGCAATATATAATCTAGTAATACTATCAATCAGAGTTTATTCCTTTTATGCACATCCACAAAAAAAATAAAAAAATAAGCCACAACAGGTTCCTTGTTCTCCTTAGTCTGTCAAATTGCTTCACACCTTCAATGATCACAAACCATTCTACATTTCCCTCCCCTTTCTACTTGTAGCTCTTAGAGCCTTAACGCTTTGACACACTATCTAATAAATTTATTGTAGGTGAAGACAACTCATTTTCAAATGTGGATATGCAAAAAATCAAGTATACTCTGAAAACTTAAATTGGCATAAAAAAAATCACCCTTCAAGAATTAAATTTTCTCTAAGTTTTTTTTTTTTAAATTATGATACAATGAGATATTGATGATGAACACATGAACATGGTTGAATAAGTAAAATAATATACTTTTCTTTAAAGGATTAATAATTGGTGTAATTGCTCATTATTGATTCACAACCCCCCATTAGTAATCCAACAATTACATTATGGTGATTTGGAAATAAGTTTGGGATTTATGTCGGAAAAACAATTTCATCGTGAAAAATCTGTAAATTATGGTTCAATTGATCTAATTTCCATAAAGGTAATAAGAGATTGTCCTTTGTGTCTCATGTCCTCATGTTAGTTGACCTAGCTAAAGTTCAATGTTACACATACAAGATTCACATTGCATCAATCTACAAAATGATTTTTACCATAATTGGTTTAACATATATAAACTAATGTCTTTTGTCCAAGTAAGGTGACCCAATGGACGATTGATTAACGTAATGATATTAATTAAATGAGACGATACTTATTGTGTTTTCACTTTACAAACATATAGGGGGATACTTGTTGTTTTTTTACTTTATAGATGTATAGGGGTAAATCATCATCATCATTCATCAACATCAAATAAACAAGAAATTATATTCATAAAACATGTGTCATGAAATGAGTGTGTGTGTGTGTGTGTGTGTGTGGGTATTCAAAATAGTCTCTACTCTATATTTTTTACAAAATGACACATATTTCCCAATATACAAAATGAAATTAAGTGCCCAAACATGGAAGAATAACTTATGGTTCCCTAGATACAAAATGACACGCATTGGTCACTCATTGACCACTTCAACCCTTACAAATATCATGTGCATCCTAGAAGTATATCTTTCAGCTCTTACTCGAAGCAATACCTCGACTCATTTTGTGCCTAGGTGTGGTTCATCTCTCTATAGATTGGACAAAGAAACAATATTCTTATAAGTTTTTTGTCTGCAATGAATTAACAAGCTTAAACAATTATACTTTATAATTCAAGCTCAAAAAAATAACCATAGATGATACTAACATTCACGAGGGTGTTTCCCTCCTTTGTGACCATAATATCTCAACTATGCTATCATACAGATATTACAAGAACAAAAGAACAAAATTTAAATAAAAATGCATAAAATCAATTCCATTCATGATACATAAAAAACCATCAATGAATTATGTCACTATGAATAACTAAGGAAATGGTGGAGAGATCCTAGTGGTTGGAGTACTCAATTATACAATCTATTTTTAGGAAACATCTATTGTCGTGTGGACTATGTTATAAAGATCAAAAGATGAATGGGAGGATCTGTGAGAGTGAAATGGTGCATCCCTCCTCGATGAAATAGTTTGGCATGCAACATGGACGAATAGTGTATGCCATAAAGGTGGAGTCATTAAGGATATATGGGATGGAAAAGTGGTGGGGATGGGAAGTGATAAAACCCCATGAATTTGGCAAGGGATGGAAAAACCATTGGGGAAGAAAGTGGTATCCCAAGAGCTAGTTCAGGGTGGCCAAGGACAAGTCTTGTCCTGTAGCCAGGGAATAATGACGGAGGGAACACAGATAGTGGTGGATGGGATGATGGTGGTACAAGAAACTTGACATTCAATGAAATTAGTAGAAAAATGTGAAATTCAACCAAACATTATAAAAAATTTCACATTTTAACAATTTTGAACTGAACACTTGATACATATGAAGGGGGTGATCTTTCCATTCTAGGTGGAAATGGTTTATCATTGTATGATACTGCGTCTTGTAGAAACACAATGACATTGAATTTTATTTCTCATAAAGAACCTATAGAAACATAACAACGGTATTACAAATGTAGCACAATAGTAGAAGATCAATGAGATTGCTAGAGAATAAGCGTAGAACTATGGTGGATTTATGAAAGGTACCCCATACCTGGGTATGCAGTACATATAGTGGCCTTCATTGACTTGTAACAATTCTTCCCATAAATCGAGCATTTACGAGGGTCACATCAATACCTATTATGTTCATGTGCCCTCTCCTGGATGGACTCTATTGTGTGGATTGAAGGACCAAATCATCTCCCAGCATTACCTATAGGTATTTCCTAGCAAGAAAATGCTATTAAAGTGTTGTTTTGCACCATGCTTTGAGCCAAACGATATGGATGCCTATTTATGGATGATTCTTTATGTGATGGGAGGATATTGGGAAGGGGGGCTAGGAATTTCCCTAGGAGAATGATGACCTAGAAATGGGTCGTTCCTAGTATGTTATCTATCCTATGCGGACCCAGAACCTACCCCATGGAATTCACCAATGTCAAAGTAGCTGACATGGAAACCTAAAATGAACTTTGCCCACAATTTTCTAAGTAAAAATAGAAGCACCTCCCTGTTATTGCAGGGAGGTTTGTCAAAAACCATAAACCACATATCCATCCCATTCTCTAAAAATGGTTTGTAGGTGCACTAGTCCATACAAATGCATCTCTTTGTGACTCGTTTCTATACTTTGATTCTAGGAGCAATAAATAATGTAATCAACAATTGTTTTGTAATTTTTAGGTCTCCAAATTGATTTTTATCTAGCTTGGTCCTTTAATATTCAAATATTCTATCCCTATAATTAGAAATGTTAGTTAATTTTACTTGGGCACTTGAAGTGGAAGATGCAACAGTGTTTAGGGAAATGGCTAGTGACAATCATCACAAATCTTTGGCATTCCATAAGTCTTGAACAAGAGTTCTTGGAGACCTCAACCCTTCATCAATTTCCTTGTTTGTTTTTGTCGGTTGTGGGTTGGGGTTTTGTGTGCCTTCTTGTGGTCGTGCCAATTTTGGGTTTTCTCACATGTACATTCTTAATAACACACATGTGTTCCTATGTGAGCAGGCTCATGCTCACACAGTTTCCACATTTTTATCCATCAACTTATTGCGCACACCCTAACCTTAGTTTATATTTAAGTTTATTAATGTTTTTTTTGCAGCAGGGAAAATCTACCACGTAGCCATTGTTATACCTTCATTCAGTCAAATATGCTATAATTGTTGAATCAAATTCATTTGAATTTTTATTTGTTAAGATTTCTGAAAATATATTTCCAATCTTTAAGATCATAATATGAATGGATATTATTTTGAATTACTAAATAATAAATTTATTAGTCCTTTCCTTTAGGCCATGGATTATAGTAATTGGTTCACCAATTTTCCATTAGTATGGCACATAGTTCAAAATGTTTTAACCTAAAGTTTTTACCAAGCATTGAACATTTTTTTAAGAGTATTTCATTTCAATCATAATTTTTAAATTTGAGGTCTTATTTGGCCTCATTTCAAGGCAAGAGACAATTTTATTTGGTTTCAAACTTAGAAAACCAAATATAAACTTAGACAACTTCATATTTATTTTCTTAGAGGTGGATTAATGTTGGGCATCTAAGTTAATATTAATCTCCAATATTAAATGTTCCGCATTTAAACATATATTAAATCCCATGTAAAAATCGTCCTTTCACAGTGTATCCTTCAATGTGGCAATGGCTTCCCTAAGTTTTGGTGTGTCCTTTGTTGCTCTTGCCACAACTAAGGATAATTTCAAAGATGGAAATTTATTTTAAATTGTAGAAACCTTGGTGAATCTTTCTAGCCCTTAATATGCAAAGTGTAAAATGTTTTGGGATATTTTTGTAAAAATATTCATTTTTCTAAGGATTTTATATAGTTTCCATAACTTTTTGGCAATTTTTGAGCTAAAATAATTTTATCCTATAGAATTTGGGCGATTCAATTTTTTAAAAATGGAAATCAATGAATTGTTTCTCGGGAAAAATAATGGAAAATTAATCCATGGGAAAAATTTAGCCCCTAAAATTTTCCCTCGGCAAAACCCTATGTTTTTCTTGCCAGGACTCATCTTTTCTATTTGTGCCCTTTGTTTCTCTTTCTTCCATTTTACTCCTTTATACTTCACCCACTCCATCTATTCTCACTTCTACTTCCTTCTATGCATCATCAGGTTACTAGATTCAATTCCATCGAACCCAAATTCTGCACATCAACTATAGTTGCTCCAATTCCACGAGGGCCCAAATTTTGCAAGTTTTAGTTCACCTCCTAATAAAGTGGTATAAATATTTACCCCTTCAAGCATGTTCAAGAGGTCCCTACATTCATTCCTTACTCCTTGTTATTAGTCCTCTCATCCTTCACCCTTGACATGAAATTACAATGTCATTTTCATTTCCTAGCTATGTAGGAGGGTTGCACAAGCTTGGACCCACTATTGCAAAAACAACATGCAAGAATCATTAGCATGTATTTCAATAGGTCTTTATTTGTGAGATTATGGAGCAGAAGGGAGGAGTACCTTTCAACCATTTAATAACAACATCACCAATATATCTAGTCGGAAGGTAAATACCATCCCAAGACTCATTGTATGGTTAGGTGTTAGATCTGCAATTGTTTTATTTGAATAATGAATTTTTTTCAAAAAAATCCTCATTCAAAACATAACAATGCAAGTGTGTTTTCCATTTTCTTGTTACTTTCTGCATAACATTTTTAGAATGTGCTAATAAGAAAAAATATGCAGCTTGTCATAAGGAAAAAATGTGTACTAAAGGGGGTCAACCAATTGAAATATATTATTTTGATAGGATTCTCAAGTACCTCTATACCAACTCAAATTTGTCCACTGATAAATAAAGATATTTGATTCAAATTCTTAAATTCAATGAAATATGAAATCATATTTGAATGAAGTACCATCAACATAGGAACTTACATTTCATTTTAATTATAACTCATATTTCACATAGCCCAAAACATGTACTTTAAAACTTCAAACCCTTGAACTATAGAGAATCAGTTACCATAAAATCCATGAACTATAGAGAATTAGTTACCATATTTGTATTTGTTGTTTTAAAGATACATTAAACTTTATTTTTAACATCTTGTATGTTTTATTCATTTACAAATTTTATTTCAAATCGACATCCCTAAAGTTTGACATGTGCATTACCTAATTCACAAATAAGAAAGTTGCAGTGCATGAAAAAGGAGAATTGCATGCAAAGATTGGGTTTTTTTTATTATGGCTTTAGCTACCTATAAGGAAATAAAAATAAGATATTGGATACAGTTTTTTCCCATGTTTTTATTGTTTATATGTAGTAAACTTGATCAAACTTCAAATTGTGTCTATCATTTCCAATATCCAAAAGGGTTTGTCTCCACGCTTTTAGCGTTTATATTTCAAATGATTACTAAAAAACACATAATGAAAGATAATATTAAAGGAAAATACCAATCACATTAGGACCTAATAGTTTGTCTATGCATCATAACTCTATATATTAGCATGTCAAAACCCACCATGAGGACTTAAGCATATTTTTAATTTAGGTTTTAGATTTTCTGAGAAATAGAATGCACCATAAGTTTCAAAGTGATAAGTTTCATTAAACAATTAATAGAATATGAAATCCAATTATAAAAATTATTGTTACCAATTGAATTCTATGAACACTATAATTGTTACTTCAAGACCTAGTAGCATAACTAGTAAAGCAAACATATGAACCAATTCTTGTTCGAATTGAAGCAACAGCACAAACCCAAACATGTATCCATACCCAAACATTCCATATTCCAAAAATCCCTATCCAAATCCATAAACATCTCCCTTGAAACCTCTATGAAAATTTGCTACTTCAAAACCTAGTAGCATAACTAGTAAAGCAAACATATGAACCGGTTCTTGTTCAAATTGAAGCAACACCACAAACCCAAACATGTATCCATACCCAAACATTCCAGAGTACACAAATCCATATCCAAATACATAAACATCTCCCTTGAAACCTCCATGAGAATAAGTAAGCACAAACATGGATCAAACCTACGTCACCATTGTGATGCATGCAAACCAAATGGAGTTATATTATCGGGTTGGATACATGCAAACCAATTGAAGACCTATGAAAACCAAATGAATACTTTGATTAATATTTTTAAACATTTTTATACCATTGTGAACTGTGCCAATGTTAAGTTTTGTTGCGACTATTGGCATATTCACATATTCTTTTTGTGCAAGCATGAGATAAGTGGATTTTAAAATTCATGAAGAGGTAAAATTCTTTTTTTTGATATGAAGTATAAACATGAAGTGATATTCACATGAGGTTATATGGAGTATAAGAATGAGTGGGATTCACATGAGGTCATAAGGAGTATAAGCATGAGGTAAGTGGCATGATTAAGTTTCTAGAATTTTTCTTTTAAAAGTTTGATTATTTTTTTTTTAAGTTTGTAAAATTTTCCTTTAAACCTAATGGCCAAATTCACTTATATATGTTTTTTTATAATTTATTAAAATATTTTCTAACAACTCAACATTCTTCTTGAATAATAAAGATAGAATACCTCTCAGCATTTTTTAATAATAAAAATGTAATTGATATAGGATAGCATATCTATTCACGAAAATGACAAAAATGAATATATATAGCAATGATAATTATTATCTTTACAATTCTATGTTAGTTATTAACTTCAAGAAAAAACAATCATATATTTATTTGATAATATAAAATGTTTTTTTTTTACCAAACCAATGCATGACTTAAATAAAATAAAGGGAAATATTAATTTTAAAAAGAGACACTCACATTCATAGTGCATACGACTTAAAATAAAGTAAGTAAGGCAATTGTATTAATATTAATGTTAAAAGGGAGACACTCATGGTTAATTGGATTAATGTTAATCTTAAAAAGAGAAAGTCATATTCATAGTTAATTCGTTAATTAATAAATTATGATATAATTTTTAGAGATTATTTATTAATTAATAAATTATGATATAATCGAAGATTTGTAAAGAGTTTTTATGTATAGATGATTTTAGGGGTTAAATTTTATCAATGGACTAATTTTTTATGGTTTTTCTCAAAAAAAGATGAGCCAATTTCAATTTCTTCTAAAAATGATTGGCCCAAACTCCATAGAATACAATTATTTTACCATAAAAATATTTAGAAATTTGAATATTTTTACAAAACTATCCCCAAACATTTTAGATTTTGCATATTAAAAATTAGTAATATTATCTTCGTTTTATACATTTTAATATAAATTTCCATCCTTAAAATTATCCTACTCTCTAAAACAAACACTCAAAACTAAATTTGATTCCATATAAAATACAATAAAACAAATGTTGACCCCTTCTATCATAAATAAACTCTTTACAAAAACTCACTCAGATATACATTTGAGTGTGCTATTTTGATTTATATATCCTACCTCACTTCACTTGCATATTTTCTTTTAATCCAAAATGATATCTAGTGTAACTTAGATAAAGTCTCTTCCAGCAATTGTCGTTTTTTTAATCTCAATATAAGGTAGGAACATGTTATTTTTGCATCTCTTTTGTTTTATGATATAGATGAATAAGCTTAATTAATTTAGTAAAACACTCTTACTAAAAAAAATGTTGATGAAAAATTAATGTATGAGAAACATACTTTTTTATTTAATGTTCTGTAGAAAGATTAATTGCTTCACGGTAAATGAGTTTCACACTGTTATCAAAAGTATAATTTTTGTTTAACCTTATAAAATTAATTGATTGTTCAATTTCTTCGAGGCAAATGAGTTACACAAAAAAAATGGGTATCGAAAGAATAATTTTTATTTATGTTATACAAATGGATTAACCGTTTATGATTATTTATGTATCGTGATGGCTATATTTAGTTACAACTCTAAATTGGAGTTGTTCTTTGTAGGGTAAGTTCATTTTTGTGTGCTTCGTCTTCCTGCAAAAACTTTTGACGCAAAGCATCATAAATCAGACGGACCTTACTATTTTTTTTTGTCTGATACAATAGATGCATCTCCATCTGTAGCATGAAACATCATCGTGTGTTTGCTTCTCCTACTCGTCCTCCATTCTGAACCCTTCTTCCGCTTTACCCCGGCTCGTGAACAATGATGTAATATGTAAATTATGTATAGATGGATAATTAAAAAATACATCACAAGGGGTTATGATTATGGAAAGAAATGAGGCTTACGGAGCCAAGGGTGTCAAAGAAAAATAATATTCTCTTATTGGGAGCTTAAGTAATTTTTTTCATGTTATACTAAGTTTAGATTACATTCCTAGACACATATATGGAATTTTTAGGAGACACATTTTGTATTATTAGTATGTGAATATATTCTATAGTTTTGGACATGTAAAGAGTATACAAGAGATTTTTCTCAGATTTTCTCATCGATGTATGTTAGAGTTGGAATGAAATGGGGTATCCCAAGGGACTCTTTGGTAGAGAACTAGATCTCATTCCTTGGGATGTAGGTTCATGGGGAAAAAAAGTTGGTGGATTGTGATAGTTGTAAGAGTGAATAAGAGTTGGTGGATTGTGATAGTTGTAAGAGTAAATAGGCTACAAATTCTAGGAAATTGGTTTTTGTGAGAGAAAACCTCATTGTAGGGGTGACCTTATTGTGGAAATATTAAGGGTGACAACGAGCCTATGGTTGGGTGATTAATTTCCATAAAGATAATGTTAATAGGTGATTAATTTCCCTAAAGATAATGTTATGATTTATTTGTAATTATGTTGATTTAATGTGGTTATGTTAGGAACTGATTCTGCTCCTTTTATATATAGATGTCTACTTTTGTATCTATGATTGGTTACTTGTGCTTGTATGAAACAATAAACAAATTATAATATCGAAACTCTAAAATGTTGAATTGAGCCTAACTCAATGGATGAACATGTTATAGAAAAGTACAAAAGCAAGAGAAATGAAAATTTTCTGGTTTCAAGAGTACCACATATCCTCTACATAATACAAAGATTGGATGTTACACTACTCATTATTGGAAAAAAAAATTATTTCTATTAAATTTTTAACACCCCTCATGCCTATTAAAGTTAAGGTTAAATCAACATTCAATTAAAATTATTCAATTAAAACCAGAGTGACTAATTACACTATCGTTGAATGAAACAAATAACTTGTTGTAACCATAAATTTGATCATAACTCTATCTTTTCTACTCCACTCACAAAAATAAACCACTTTTAAGTTTGATAATTCCTATAAGTGTAGATTCTGAAATTTATGTCTTCCAACCTAAAATGAAAGCTTTTATAATAATATAAATATTGGAGTTTATATAACAAATCTAGAGCATATAAACTTGTTTCTTTTCTAGTTTATGGAAATATCACTTAAATGAAAGAAACCAATCAATATTCGATGAAGGAGACCTAACCAATTTTCAAATAGACTAGTATATTTTTTTGATTGGAAGACTACATCATACATTACCCATACAAATTTAATGAATTTCCATAGTTTAGATTGATGAAATAATGACTTAACCTAATGAAATAGATTATTATAACTTGTTTAGTGCATCTTGAGAAACTTTAAAGTAGGGCATCTTGTGATGGCAGAGTCCAGTGAGTTAAGCATTGGGGCGAACAACAATTTGGAGGAGCTTGATGCAGCTGCTGAGCTCGATTGCGGAGAAGTGATAAGTGCAACAGTTGGGGGTTTGTTAATTCTGGTACGTGGGCGGAGGCTTTGATAAGAAGTGGAGACAACAGACTTCACCTGGAGAGAATAAGTGGAGACAACAGACTTCACCTGGAGAGAATAAATGGGTCCTTGCGGAAAGGGCACATCATGTACTAGGGTGTCAGGATGTAATCATTTCACCGCCTTTGTGCAAACGGTAAATCAATGGCTTGACCTTTCAAGACTCCAGACACCATCGGTGGATTTGTTAGCGGTGGCCGCCTTAACCTTTGCAGGCCAAGAGATACCATTACCGCTTAATTAAATCTTTTTATAAGATTGAATGGGTGTTTTTGCTTGTATAAATACCTGAAGTGGATTGTAAGAGTTTGAACGTTAAAGCACATTGAATAGAAGTTTCTATTTTGTATTTGGAGGTGTTTTCTCTGTTGATTTTTTTTTTTGAGTTCGTAAACTTGTCTGATTCATATCTCCTACTTGTTGTTCATTGAATTAAGTTTTTTTTTGGATTCACTATATTGTTTTTAATTTAAACAAACATTGTAATTATTTGGAGTGCACAGATTTCTTGAGTTTCAAAATTCCGAACCTGAAATGGGTGATTTTAATATAAAGGCATATTGAACCAAAGTCGAGATATTTGACATTCGAAGTTTACTTGTTAAAAGTGCATGGAGTTCTTTAGTCTCAAAACCCCAAACCCAAATTGGTGAGCCCTAAGCTTATTCACATTTCATGATTCAGAATTAGTTGTTTCATTTTCCTTTTTGCGTTGGGTGTTTGTAAACCCCAAGACCCCGAAGTGTTGGGCCCACAACTTATTCGCATTTTACGATTCAATAATTATTGTTACATTGTGTTTTTTATTTCCAGCCTTTGTAATCGCCAAATCCCGAACCCTGATTGACCTCCGATTTTTGACATTTTGTATCAGAGCAATATGTCCATCCTGCAATTGCTTAGTTCATTATAGATTGTTCTTGTTAGTCCCAAAATTTTATCCTCTTGTTTTTCCTACGTGAAATTTTTTCAAATTTTATATAAATGGTTGTCTGGTAGAAGTTCTTCTTAGGTTCAGGTTCTTGTTTTGAGAGAGAATTCATATGACTCTTGGTA
Organism: Picea engelmannii; assembly: GCA_009831015.1. NCBI lineage: Eukaryota > Viridiplantae > Streptophyta > Pinopsida > Pinales > Pinaceae > Picea > Picea engelmannii. Next base: position 25,738 of record ML829171.1, on the reverse strand, counting down.
TATTCAAATGAGGATGATTTTACATCAGCTGATGTAGCAAAATAATTGTCTCTCTCCAATGCTAACCATGTTTTGCTGAAGGAAAACAGGAAGAAGGATAACAAGGCTCTTGGATTAATCCTGCAAGGATTAAATGAATCCATTTTTACAAAGATTTATAGTGCTGCATCTTCGAAGATGGCTTGGGATATTCTTGAAACCTGTTATCAAGGTGTGTCCAAGGTGAAGACAGTTAAGTTGCATAAATTAAGAAGGAACTTTGAAAATCTGAAGATAAAAGATAATGAAAGTGTTGACACTTTCATAACTCAAGTGATGAGTGTTGTGAAATAGCTCAGGAAGTATGGAGATGATGTTGAGAATAAGAGAGTTCTTGAGAAAGTGCTGAGAATTTTACTTAAGAAGTTTGAACCTGTAGTTGTACCCATAGAGGAATTTAAAGATTTAAGTCAAATGCAAATTGATGAATTAACTGGTTCTCTTGCTGCTCATGAATCTAGAATATATAGATATGAAGAAGGATCAGTGGAGCGTGATTTCAAATCCAAATTGCATGTTACCAGAGGTAGAGGCAGAGGAAGGTTTCATACTCATGTTAGAGGAGTTCGATTTTCTGTTCGAAGGGACAACAAAGATGAATCAGAGTTTGAGCAAAAGTCCCAATAGAATCCTCGTAATTTAAGAGGGAGCAACATCAAAACCTGGCAGAAAGAAAATTAGAGGTATGATAAAACTAAAGTACAATGTTATTATTGTAATAATTTTGGTCATTTTGCTAACAAATGTTGGAAGAAATAGACAGATGCTGGAAAGCAATCCACACATATTACAAATGAGTCTGAGTATGATCAAAATCCTATGTTCTTGACTTGTAATGTCACTCAAGAATGTGCTAATGATATTTGTTTTTTGGATAGTGGTTGCAGTAACCACATGACTCGTAATAAGGATTTATTTTCTTGTATTGATACTAGTATTCAGTCTGAAGTAAAACTGGGAAATGACCGTAAGGTTACAGTTAATGGTAAAGGTGTAGTTTCGGTTTATACTAAGAATAATGAGAGAAGAAATATTATTGATGTTTATTTCATGCTTGGTTTAAAATGCAATCTTATTAGTGTTTGAAAACAGATGGAGAAAAAGTACAGAGTGTTCTTCAAGAACAAGGTAAGTACAATCTATGATAAATTACCCAGCAAACAGTTGATTGCAAGAGTAGAGATGACCAAGAATAGAATGTTTCCAATTGTTATGAGAAATGATTTGAGTGTTTCTTTGAATACTTATAAAGATGGAAGTTTAGATGACTCTTGGTTATGGCATTTGATATATGATCATTTACATTTTGGTGGGTTATATCTGTTATAGAAGAAATAGATGGTAAAGGGGTTACCTTGTATTCATCAACCTGCAGGCTCTTGTGAGAGATGTATACTTGGAAAACATCACAGAGCGAAATTTGTTTCAGGTGTTTCCTATAGAGAAAAAGCTCCATTGGAAATTGTCTACACATATTTATGTGGACCAATACAAACACCTTCTTTAACTGATTGTGTTTATTTTATGGATTTCATTGATGATTTCAGTAGGAAGACTTGATTGTATTTGTTGAAACATAAATTTAAAGCCTTTGATGTTTTAAGAAGTTTAAGTCTATGGTTGAGAATGAGAGTGGTCAAAGAATTAAAATCTTAAGGTCTGACAGAGGAGGTGAATATAAACTTAATGAATTCATTGAATTTTTTGATCTTCGTGGAATTAAAAGGCAGTTTACTACTCGATATACTCTACAACAAAATGGAGTGGCTCAAAGGAAGAATTGGACCATCATGGATATGGCTCGAAGCATGTTGAAAGAGAAGCATCCTTCAAATGAATATTGGGGAGATGCGGTTCTTTGCTCTGTTTTTATATTTAATAGAAGTATGACCAAGACTGTGAGGGATCATGTACCTCAGGAAGCCTGGGATGGTAAGCCTTGCAATGTTTCTCATTTTAGATTTTTTGGATGTGTTTCATTTGCACATGTACATGAAGAAATGAGGAGGAAGTTGGATGACATAAGCGAGAGATGTATCTTTGTTGGATATAATGAAGAGTCTAGAGCATATAAACTCTACAATCCCATCACCCAGAAATATATAATCAACAGAGATGTTCAAATTAAAGAAGATGAAGCCTGGGATGGAAGTATTGACAAATCAATTTCAGAGGGAGTTGTGTTACCCTGTGAAGATGATGATGGAGCAGAGCAAGTTGAAGGAGATGGAAAGATAGTTCCACATGTAGATACACTTGCAGCAAGAAGTCCAACAAGGAAAGCATCATATTTCATTCCATCTCAATTTAGAATGGCCACAACTCATGAGCATGGTGATCCATTTGGACATTGTGGACATCAATCAGATTCACAGGTAAGTACTGAATCAAATCCCACTTTAGCTTCATTAAGAAACAGATTTAAAGGACATAAGACTAGATGCTTAAGAGAATTGTATGATCAGAATGAAGAAATAGATCAAATTTCAAATTTTTCATTAATGGCATGTGATCCTATAAGTTTTGATGAAGCTGTTAAAGAGGATGTCTGGATAAAAGAAATGGATGAGGAGATTGATTCCATTGAAAGAAATAACACTTGGGATCTTGTAGATTTACCTGAATGTAAGAATATTATTGGTGTTAAGTGGGTTTACAATACTAAGTTGAATGTCGATTGTGAAGTTGAAAAGTACAAAGCAAGACTTCTAGCTCAAGGGTTTAGTCAGCAATCGGGGATTGATTACAATGAAACATGTGCTCCTGTAGAAAGAATTCACACTGTGAGAATAGTCTTAGCTATTGCAGCTCAGAATAGATGGATCATGCATCAAATGGACGTTAAGTCCACATTCTTGAATGTATATTTGGAAGAATAGGTTTATGTTAGACAACCTACGGGTTATGAGATTGATAAGCATAGAGATAAAGTTTAAAAGTTAATGAAGGATTTATATGGATTGAAGTAGGCATCCAAAGTTCGGTATAGCAGGATTAATGAATACCTGATCAGTGTTGGATTCAACATAAGTCCAAGTGAACCAACTCTGTATACAAAGGTAAACCAGGAAGTTAAAATTTTGATTGTCTTCTTGTATGTTGATGACCTGATTTTTACTGGAGGTCTATCTGTAGATGATTTTAAAAATGCCATGAAAACAATGTTTGAGATCACTGATTTAGGATTGATGAAGTATTTTCTTGGAATTGAAGTGGATCAATCTGATGATGGAATTTTCATTTGTCAATCTAATTATGCAAATGAAGTGTTGAAAAGGTTTAGAATTCTAAATTGCAAGCCAACTACAACACCAATGGCAACTGGTATTAAACTTAGCAAGTATATCATATGTTGATCCAACTCTGTATAAAATGTTGGTTGGAATCCTTATGTACTTAAAAACAACCATACCTGATATCATTTTTGTTGTAAGTTTGATTTCGAGTACCCATTGGCAAGCAAGAAAGAGGATCCTGAGATATGTTGCTGGAACCACTAACTTTGGTATCCGATACACATCAATCTTAAACTTTGAGCTGATCGGATATACTAATAGTGATTTTGCAGGTTCCATTTATGATGGAAACAGAACATCTAGGTATTGTTCAGTGTTGGATCTGGAGTAGTGGCATGGGCATCAAAGAAACAATCCATTGTGACTCTATCCTTTACTGAGGCAGAGTATGTTGCAACAGTTGCAACTGCATGTCAAGTTGTGTGGATGAGAAGAGTCTTGAATGAATTTTTTAATGACCAGAATGATGCAACCTGAATTGTCTGTGACAATAAATCTGCCATTGCACTGTCAAAAAAACATGTTTTTAACAAGTTGAGTAGGCACATTGATACAAGGTATCATTTAATTCGAGAGCTGGTAAATGGTAAAGAAATTTTTGTTCAATTCTATAGATCTGAAGAACAATTTGCAGACATATTTACGAAGCCTTTGGGAAATGAATTGTTTAAAATCCATAGAATAAATATTGGGGTCTGCAAGCTGTAATGCATTATTTACAGCAATTTTGTTTTACATATTTTTAGTTCGTTTTTCTCTGAAATGATTAAGAGGGAGTATGTGAGGATGTAATCATTTCACCTCCTTTGTGCAAACGATAAATCAATTTCTTGACCTTTCAAGACTCCAGACACCATCAATGGATTTGTTAGCAGTGGTCACCTTAACCTTTGCAGGCCATGAGATACCATTACCACTTAATTAAATCTTTTTATAAGATCGAAGGGGCATTTTTGTTTGTATAAATACCTCAAACAGATTGTAAGAGTTTGAGCGTGAAAGCACATTGAATAAAACTTGCTTTTTGTATTCGGAGGTGTTTTCTCCATTGATTTTAAACTTGCTATTTTGTATTCGGAGGTGTTTTCTCCGTTGATTTTTTTTTTGAGTTCGTAAACTCGTTTGATTCATATCTCCTACATTTTGTTCATTGAATTAAGTTTTTTTTTGGATTCGCTATATTGTTTTTAATGTAAACAAACGTTGTAATTATTTGGAGTGCACGGAGTTCTTGAGTTTCAAAACTCTGAACCCGAAATGGGTGATTTTAATATAAAGGCATATTGAACCAAAGTCGAGATATTTGGCATTCAAAGTTTACTTGTTAAAAGTGGATGGAATTCTTTAGCATCAAAACGCCCAGCTCAAAGCTTATTCACATTTCGGTATTCAGGATTAGTTGTTACATTTTCCTTTTTGCATTGGGTGTTTGTAAACCCAGAAACCCCAAAGTGTTGGGCCCACAACTTATTCACATTTCACGGTTAGGCAATTATCGTTGCGTTGTGTTTTTTTTGTGTCAGGCCTTTGTAATCGTCGAATCCTGAACCCCTATTGAATTCTGGTTTTTCACATAGGGGACCAATGGGGAGTGGAAAAATTAGGCAAAGAGGACATAGATATTCTGGGAATCTCCACAGAATCCAGGACTGGGGGTGGGTGTCTCTACTAAGGCAGCGTGCTTGTCAAGAGTAGGGTTTGTAATAGTGGTCCAGCCTCCATGACGGCCTACAACAGCTTACCTCTCTAGGGAAAGGCGCCCTTCCTCACCTCAAGGTCGACCTCAGGTGACTCTGGCAGATGGGCTGGCATGGCTGTTGGGGTGCAACCGAAAATGGAAGCAGGAGAGGTGAGGAGATGGGATTCGATCTGCTGCAGCTCCTCTGATTGTTGTTGTTTGACTAAACTTAGTTGCTGCTTGTTTTGGTGACAAAACGGTTGATCGTTCAACTCCAAGAGATTCGAACACTCAAACTTTTAATATGAAGTCGGAGGTCGGTGTAGGTCGACTTCTCGTGAGAGGTGGAAGTGGTGGGCCATAATCGAATTCCAACAAAATTGGTGTGGAAGAGGAATTGCAAAGCAAGGTCGAATAAGGGTCCACATTAAGGTCCTCGCCATCCAGCTTGTTGTTGGGCCACTTAGATCGATCTATAGACATTGTATTCATTTGGTTGTCAATATCTCTTGGAGGTGAAGCAGCTGTGTGTCAGCTCATTCCCACTCCAGAAACGACCAAGATAAGAGCTGGTTCAGTTCTTTACTGGTTCTACTAGAAATCGTTGGTTCTTAAATACGAGTACAGCCATATAATTGTGATTAATGTACAGTCATATAAGTGCGACTAAAGAAAGCCAATAGGCAATTTAGATCTGTTGTAACAATAGGCTTTTAAAATTGTGCCATCTAATTTAGCATCTATTAAATTTGTGTATTTAGTATAAACCCTAATTAATTTGTAAAATAATAATGTAATACAAATAAAACTATAGATTACAACTAACCATCATTACAACTAATGCAAGTTACACATTTGAAACTTATATTTTCTAACTATCATTATAACTAATGCAAGTTACACATCTGAAACTTATATTTTTGGGTGAATGGTGCAACCATTGCCTATTGGCCTCTCAACAAAGCAAGTTACACATTCGAGCTTTATATTTTTGGGTGAATGGTGCAAATGGTGCAACCTGTAATGACCAGTTTTAAATTAACAGCTAATAATTCTATCAAATGTACAGTAATTTCTATAAGCTTTATAAAGAAATAAAATTTTCAAAATTTTCTCAACACTTACGCAAGTAAAATTTGTCAATGAGTAATAAATCTAAGT
>ML829171.1:0-11467 GCA_009831015.1 Picea engelmannii | reverse complement strand
AATTAATGAATTAATTAATAATTAATCAATCATTAACCATCATGAACACTATTTAATAATAATCAATTAGAAATGTTATTTTAAGACATAAATACAGTTTAGCTAATCTTTTAGGATTACATTAATAAATTAATTATAATTAACAATCAAGGGTCGTTACACAACTGTACAGGTGTCTTCAAGCCTGTTAACAAAGCGACAATATAAATACCATGGATTCAAGGATATGAGAGATTCATATCAGCTCAATGCATCTGGTTCTATGTATTGACAATATTTTGTGATATATAAACACTTTTTTCTTATACTTTTTCCAAAATGGTGCAATTTCATGGGCCTCTTAACAAAGTGATAATATTTTTAATATATATATGTACTTTTCTCTTCCATAGATGTGTTAACAAAGTTAAACAATACATCTTCAAATAATCATGAACAACAATTAATAAAACTAAACTGTACATCTTCAAATAATCATCAACAATAATATTCACATCAACTCAACTCATCTTGGCTAGTTAACAAAGATAGACAACTCGTCTTCAAATCATTAATAAAAATATAAATATCAGACAGTAAACAATATTATATATACCATACACCATATATATATTGAAGCAATAATATAAATACCAACCATACATCACAATTCAAGCATATTAGATATTCACATTGACTCAATAGGTTAGATCAAATAGTTAAGTAACAAGGTTGTGTGGTAGCGTAGTTAGCAGAGACAAATGGAAACTACAGCGAAGATGTGACAAGTAGCATGAAGCACAAGTGGTATCCATAAAGTAAATGACACTTATTTTTTGAAAGTATATAACAAAATACAATTTCTACATAGTGGAAGAAAAAAATTTATGAAGCAGTTTAGTTTGAAATACATTAAATAAGTTTGAAATTATATAACAAAATACAATTTGTGCATAGCGGAAGAAAAAGAAACAGTTTAGTTTGAAGTGTATTAAAGAAGTTAGAAATATACATTGTTGAAAGATAAAAATGTATGAGGACATAAATTTAAAAGGAGATAAAAAAATAGTTTTATTTGAAAACATATGGAAATTCCAAAGAGTTTTTCATACAGACTTGGATTGGGGGTCCTGTGGACCATAAGATAAATATGTACAAGAAACATGACTGTAGAAATAAGAAGTGGACAACAACAGACTGCAATACCTGCAAAAAATAAATAAATTGAAAGGTATTAGTGTTAGACATTTATATTTAGAAAAGTGAAATAACTCGGTTGATAATCAAAGGAGGATTCCATCAGTAGACGTATAGTGATGGTACATATGAGCCCTTTTGCTATTTTCTTGTGACTTTTGTTTCTTTGATATCATTAATGACCACTAGAATCGTGGAAACTGCCTATTTCCTTTGATCGGTGACCTTCTTCAATTTCCTTTCAAGCCATTCTTCAATGTAGCTTCTCATTGGGGTGATGTTGATCTCATTCCATATTTTTATGTTGAAAAATTCATTTTCCAATTCATCGACGTCGATAGAAAGATCATGCAGAGACTGATCAATTTCATTTTTTTGTACTAAATAGTCGACTAGCCAGTCGTGGATGTGATCTTAACCATATTCATGGATGCTCTAAAAATTTTCCAAAGACAACGCCTTAAACATATCAACCTATTTATTGAAGTCTTTCCTAGTTAAGCGCAATGAGTTGACGATTAAGTTGGGGTCTTGGAAGTCGTTGGTCCTTTCGGAGAAGTTTATTCTAGACAACCTTGTGAATGATTTTTCTTTCTTTGATATGCCTTATTCACCTGACTGGAAAATGAGATGCGGGTTCTTCACTTTTTCTTTCCATCATGCATTTAATTGACCGATCCGGTTTTTAGATGGAAGATCTTGTTGTCTTCTTTTTGTTTCTTTCATGTTGTTGACAATGGTGCAAAAAGGAAGGTTCGTCTTCAAATAAAAAAATTTGTCATATTTTAACTCCACCTGCAAATGTTCGAGCAAATTGTGCTCCCTGGTTCCAAGGGAATTGATGGTTTGTGATCTATCCCACGCCTCAGTAACCAGTTCGATTCTTTTCTTCATATTATTCTCGAGATATCATTTACAAGATGTGAGGAGGATGGAGAATCCGTTTAAGTTGGTTGCAAGGGTGGAAAACATGGCTATTATCGAAGGGTTGGCAAGCAATGTCATAGGAATCAAAGTCTCTTCCAATTCCTTCACCAGGACCTTCAGTCTGGCATCTTCGGTTTCGATGCCTCCAATGGAATCATGAAGTGCATCTCCGCTCGCTGTGTGAAGTTGAAATATTTGGGACAACCGCATATTCACAAGGATAAACTATGAACGAGATTTTACTTTCTTATTTTTTACATTTTTTTTTTCAATAATCAATTTTTTGGACTGGCTGTCAAAAACAGTGCTCTGGAACATGGAGGATTCATCTTCGTTAAATTTTTTGGTATCGGATATGTCCATTGGATGACTATCCTAGATGGTTCCTCCATTCTCATAAAGGTAGCATATCACGCTATCCAGATTGGGCTCAAGTTCTATGTTCTTGCTCTGAATTTTGGGCTCTTCCGCATGCCCCACATTTTTTTTCCTCTTCTTGTCTACTGGAATCTTGTGAGAACTGTCAAATTTAGAGTGATGAGAGTAATTATATCCTCCTCCATTTGAATAACTGTGAGTTTCTTTGTTGTTTTGGTGGGTTGTTGGAGTGATGCTCAGAGATGTTGTACTTTTTGGATTGTTATTCGCCGATTGAACACTCTTGTCACCAAGGCCATTCCCCTACTGTCGTTTCAATTTAGTGTTTCTTTGCAATGTTTCTAGGTCGTTGGCATCAAAAGGAGTGTTTCCGCTAGTGTCTCTATTTTCGGACAGGTTTTTCTCAAAAAAATAATCGTTGAAGCCAAGTGTTTGTAAATGTTGTCAAAAAATTTTATCGAGGTCGAACCCTCTTAGGCTTCCATCATATCTCAAGTTCAGGTTGCTAGAATGCACTGTGAATTCGTCAATTTTGTTGACATGTTTCAACATGAAGTCCCTGACTTTCCAAGACAGAGGAATGAACTATTTTTTTCTCTTCTCTTGGAATATATGCAACGAGGAGTTGTATTGTCGTGCTACTCCTGCAACAAAAATTATGTCCATAATGTGACATGGAAGGAGAGAATATTTTTACATGGAGTCGGAAATCCTTATCACAATGTAATTATCCAAATGTTCAAGTGTCCCCTTCCTGTAAAAAAAATTGGTTGTCTGTTCACTTATGCGGGGAGCATCTTCTCCAAACAAAAAAACTTTGAAAACATACACGAAGCCATTAAAATCCTCATAAAGATAGTGGCAAGATTTACGCTTCCACAAGACCTAGTACTAGAGCATTGTTGGGTCGAACTTCCAGTTGACATTATTGGATAGACAATTTTGGAAACTGACAGCAATGTGTTATCGCAAAAACTAAGTAGTATGACATATAAAATTTCTTTTCCCTTTTGAAGTTTGACAATTGGGAACAGATTTCATGGGAAATTGACTTGCCCCAATAAAAAATGGCTTGTTCGTTGAAAGTGAAATACAAAACATAAAGAGCCATCTGGGAAACAATTATTGTCGACTCCTGTCGTGTTATTCCTTTAAACAACCAGACAATTTCGCAGAATGGATTTCTAAATGAACTAACCTGAAAGCTTTTGATATCTTTAGAAATTACAATTAGGTCTTCCAATAAATGGAGCAAGAGGTCCAAACCATTATTATTCTTTGCTAGGAACTGTTTTCAATATTGTCCTTTGAATGTCAACATTGGCTCCCGTAATCTTAACATCTCGCAGAAGACCTGAGGTGACAAAGAAACACAAGAGTGGTCTCATAGTGGAATAATTATTTTGTTTGAAATAAATTTATCAACGCACCAAGAGACCAACTCTTTATAGTCAAAATCTTGAGGGACACATCCTGCACAAGCAATCCCAGATGTCCAAATTACTTGGTTCTGGGTGACAGGGGTTGAGTAATAAGAATATGCCCTGGACCACTAGAAGTTTTTGTCCTCGCGCACAAAGATGTTCACTATATATCCATAGAATTGTTGTTGATTTGATTCCATAGGCCTATGAGAATGTTGGTTTTCTCCAGATGATGGTTGAAATGAACAGTTGTAACTGATAATGTAACTCTCCACAAAATCTTGGTTAAATTCTTATGAATGAGAAATCTCCTCGAGCCTTTCACTGACTAATGAAATCTATATGCGTGGTGCATGATGAACTATTAGCACTAAAGCTTACTTATTGCATGTTTAGAAGTGTGAATGTGGTGGGTATGACGAAGAGCAATTAAGGATTGGAGGTTTCATGAACGTGCCAATCCCATGATGTGCGAATGACATTTCATGATTTTGAAATCAACACTCGCAAGGGATAATATAACCCCCCACAAATCTTGGTTTAATGAATATTAATAAGAGATATCCTTGAGCCTTTCGCCCATCAATGACAATCAATACGGTTCCTGTATGATGAGCTGTTAGAATTAAATGTTAGTAATTGCATATTTAGAAACAAGATATATATATATATATACATACATACATTAAAACAATTTTTTTTTATTATAGACAAGTGAGAAGGTCATGAAGATGGGGGAGAGAAAGGAACGAATGGCAAGGTCTGAAAAGAGGTTGGAAGGGATTCAAAATAGGGTTACGGGTTTTAATCAGGAGAGACAAGTGTACCATGACCAAATTTTATGTATCCAATTTTTTTACTGCAAAACCTGTAAAATGGAAGAGAGCATGATGAGGCAGTTCAACGGTCATTTTGTATATTTGTGGAATTTAGAGAATGTGGCTAAATATGACGACGCGAAATGGTCGGTCGGGCTCGTTTTCAGAATCAAAGATTGAAAATTTCGTGAATGGACTGACCCGACAACGTGCAACTGACATTCCATGATTTCTGAAATTAACACCTGGAAGGGATAACATAACCATTCAATAATTTTGGGTTAACGTGTGCTAATGGGAGATTTCCTCAAATCCTTGTATAGAATTAATGCTTTGTAGTTGCATACCTAGAAATAAGATCTTATATATAATTGGTAATTGCTAATTGCAAAAGGGCACAGGCACATGAAACAACGATTAAGAATTGGATATTTCTTGAACTCACCAACCCGACGATCCATGAAAGAAATTGGAATAAATGGAGAAGTATGGAAAGCAAATGGGGTGACAATAGTTCGACAAGAGATGTGAGGAAAAGATGGTCAAATTGTATGTCTCAGAAGTTTTAAGTGAAAAATGTACTATATATATATATAAACATCTTTTTATTATAGACAACTACCAAGGTTGGGGAGACGAGGGAGAGTACGAAATGAATGGAAAGGTCTGAAAAGTGGTTGAACGAGATTAAATATAGGGGTAAGGGGGATACTCAGGACATGTGAGTGCCCCATGCTCAAATTGTATGTATCGGATTTTTTGACTGCAAAATGTGTAAAATGAAAGAGAGCATGATGGGGCAGTGTAGCGATTGGTTTTTATACTTGCAGAATTTCGACAAAGTGGCTAAGTATGGAATAGGGAAATGGTCGGTCGGGCTCATTTTTGGAATTGAGGGTTGAATATTTTGTGAACAGACCAACTTGACGAAACGCAAATGACATTCCATGATGTTTGAAATTAAGAGTCGAAAGGGATAATATTGTTAGGATCCTATAATGTACCTTTTTTCTCACACTTTTTTCTATCATTACATCCTTTTCCCACTCATATTTAAGCCAACATTATCACCTTAATTTATTCTCCAAAAGGTATATAACGTTTCTTCTCTTTGCTATATGTTTAATTTGTTTTACATGTAATTTTACATTACTCTCATACTTAGCCATTAATTAGGAATATATAGTTGCTGAAATAGTTTGAAGACTACAGTTAATATATCATTGTTGCTTGAAGACCACATTGCTGAAACAGTCAAACAATACACAAATCCCGTTGCTAAAATAGTCAAATAGTACGCAAATCCCGTTGTTGAAAAAGTCTGTGATTTGCGATGCTGAATAGTATTTCACATACAAAAGTAACAAGAAAAGATAAATAAAGGATCTGTTACACCGGCCACAAAAGTTATACCTCAAGCCAACACCATTACAACCACTATAACAACATTTTTCTACGAAAGATCAGAATATCCTATTCTAGCATAAAAGATTAGATCAGACTAAGAATAGGATTTGTATGTACACATGTAATTTTATGATTAATTGTATTAAAAGGATTCTCTTGTTTAAATAGGGAAGACATCAGTATTGGGAGGGAGATTACGAAAGGCTTAGCTAGAAGGGAATTCTAGAGAAGGAGCTTTTTCACTTTGGATATTGTAAATCGTCAAATTTGACAGCTGCATAAAAGATCATTTCGAGCATTTCTTCTTAGTTCCTTTCATTTCTAGGGAATCTTGTCAGAAGGAGACGACCCACCTTCTTCACAAGATTCACCCATTAGTTTATGTAGTGTGTTAGTGTTGTTTTTATCTATACCTTGTTAAAACTCTGTTTCCACTGATTGTTACATTTCTTTCGTACAATTCATTTCTAGGTAATTGTTAATCATTTTGATTGGTAATTCTATTACAGAATGAGTTTATGAAAGTGTGATAGTCAAAGACAGGTGCTAAAGATTCCTACTTTGGGGAATAGGGTCCTATCCTCTGTTACAGAATAGTTATTCTTCGGTTATTGTTAATCATTTGGATTGGTAATTCTATTTGCAGAATGAGTTTATAAAAGTGTGATAGTCAGAGACAGGTGTTGAAGATTCCTACTTTGGGGAATAGGGTCCTATTCTCTGTTACATAATAGTTAGTCTTCTTTGCAGTATGCTAAAAGGTTCCTTTTTCCTAGGTTATTGTTTCTTAATGTAATCCATGATTCTTCTGATAATCATTTCCTTTTGAATCTTAAAACTCTGCAATAGATAGATTTCTTTTACTGTAATTCAGAGTAGAACTTTAGTCTGTTCAAAACAAGGTGTGATTAGTGTAAATTTTACTTCAAATTTGGATTGCTTTTGAGATTGAGCATATATAGTGTGTGATTGGCTTTGAAATAAATAGAGTTCCCTGGGTTGACAATTTATGTAACACTTGATTGTTTTAATTAATAAGCAATTATAGTGACCAACATTTTGGCGTCGTTGCCGGGGAAGGCAATTATAGATTTCAAAACAATTTACATTTTTCTTTTAGATGTACAGATTGCATGAGAGGACACGGACCCCCCAAGGGAAACTAACCCTATAGGTGGCAGGGGCAGAGGAAGAGGAGGAAGAAAGACTTTTATCGACCAGATTATATCAAAATCTGAATTTGTTGTTCCTTAACGACCAAGTTCTCGAAAACCAAATCCTCAACCTTCCTTTCAAGATAACTTTGAAATGGAGATAGCTAAAAAACAAGGCTCCAAAAGACAACATTGAGGATCGAGCAAGTGCAGTAGTGGAATAAACAAAAGAAACGATGGATGGATATAATGAAGAACTGCACCTTGAAGAACAGGTAGGTCTTGAAGTAGAGGTAAATGATGAAAACTCTTTTTCTACCTTAGGATTTCTTATTGGTGATCTTCCTAGAGGAGTAGCTCCCATGAAGAATATTCCACTTTCATCTTTACCTAACTTTCATGGTTTATCTTCTAAAGATCCTGATAAATTCCTTTTTCAGTTTGACATATTATGCAGAAGTTATGATTACATTTCCAATGCTAAACAATTAAACCTATTCCTAACAACAATAAAGGGAAATGCATTAATATGGTTCATGAGTCTTGGAGGTCATGTAATCACAACATGGGATCAAATTTATACACAAATATCAAGACTATTGTCGAATGAGAGAAAAAAGAGAGGAACTATTCAAGATGATACAAAAAGAGGATGAAAATCTGGAGGACTTTGTGGAAAGGCTACAGTATAATCTACAAAGATCCAGTCATCCCGATGTAAGTAAAGATATTCTTAAAACAATATTATTAAAAGGAGTGAGGGATGACTGTCTAGATATGTTGAATATGATTGGAAAATGGGGCATATATAAAGAACCATATGATGAAATTTTTAACCTCTGTAAAAGATGTTCAAGAGGATCTACAAGGATCATATCAAACAACAAGGATACGACATTTTCAAGAGTTCAAAAATCAGCCATTGGAGGAGCAACAAGAGCCAAAATAGGTAATCTACTTGAGGAATTTAAAACTGAACTGTTAAGTTCTTTTGCTTCACAAATTGACACCTTGCAGATTAAAAAGAAACAAGCTGAAGAAGAAGCAACTCTGTCCATCTTTTGTTCCAAATGCAAAGAAAAGCACCCAAGAAGGGAATGCCCATTCGACAAAAAACCAATTTGCACCATTTGTGATAAGAATCATGAAACTCAACAATGCCCTTCTTTACCAGGAATCAAAGAAACATTACAACCAACTAATGAAGAAGTTGAAGCTATCTATTTGTTGACACAGAGAAGGTAATGGTAACCATAGGGACAAGGTATGAATCCCAATATGCCATTTACATCTTCTAATCATTGGAATAATTATCCTTCTTTTAGTGAAACAAATTACCCCCCTTTAACCAAATGCAATACCCACACTCCAATCAAATGAATTAACCACCCATGCAACATAAAAACTCTCCCTATGTATGCCCAACAATATGGACACCTTGGCCTTCACAACAACAACCTTACCTTAACCTTGATGGAATCCAAATTGGAGAGGTCAACAACCCTTGTTCCCAAATCAATTTCCTCAATTTCAATCACAAGTTCAAAAACCACTCCCTTTACCATCAGGTGCTCCACTGAATAATCAAATCATGAAAACACAATTACCTGTACAACCTAACCCTAACCCCAATAATAAGGTTCTGCGGTGCATTGACATTCAAAATCAGCCTATACTTTCTCTTTTCCCTGCACAATGTAATGATATTCATTTACGATATGGGAAAATAGTAGAACCTATCATTGATGATGTTACCTCCTCTAATTCCGATAAAGAAGAAATAAAAAGGCATGATTTACCTGAGGAGGTACAACCATCCTCAAACACTGTTGCTAAAACATCAGAACTAGAACCACCATTCCCTAAGCGTTTAGCTTTGAATAAAACTCTTGAGCCACCTACTTTCAATCTTCTAGCAGAATTACAAAATCTCCATGTTAAAATTCCACTATTACAAGCACTAAGAGATGTACCAATTTATGCCAAAACTATGCGAGACATTTGTGTTAAGAAACCCAGTAGGAAAACTAAAGATCCCCTCATAGTTCATGTCATGGGTGATTTGTCTACACTAATGTCGGGTAAAGCTCCTCCAGTTAAATATGGTGATCCTAACCATTCTACTGTCATAGTGAAAATTGGAAAAACAATAATCCCTCGAGTTCTGGTCGACTTAGGTGCTGCTATCAATATTATGACTCTTGAAACTTCACAAGTGTTACAATAGAAGAATGAAATCAGAGATACCCCAACCATTCTAGAATTAGTTGACCGTTCTACAATCAAATTAGAAGGATTCATTGAAGAACTAATTATCTTAGTTGAGTCCTGGAATTTTCCAGCTGACTTTGTGGTATTACAACCTAAAACAAAGTGGGGGGGTCATCCTCTAATTTTGAACAGGCCTTGGCTAGCCACAACATATGCCTTTATCAGTTGCAGATATGGTTCAATGAAAATTTCCAATGGATATGAAACCAAACAACTTACCCTCTACCCTCATGCTACACCCTTGATTAATAATGACAATTCCTTATGGGTGGACTTTGATGATCAAACAACTCAACCTATCTTGAATATCGGACAAGACTTAAGCCTTAAAGATGCCATTGAGGATGAAGTAATTAATAATTTTATTTGTGAACCCTCCTCTGTGACTCCAGAAACACATAATCAACTAGCTGCACTTTTGGAGTCAGATACCTAGGAAAACCTGAACTCTGAAAACCTACCTCAAACATCAACTACCATCTCTTCTAAAAGTATACCAGTAGAAATTGAATTTGGCAAAACACTGAATATAAACACCAACTTGACAATTGTTGAAACACAACAATTAATGAAGTTACTTCTTCAACATAAGGAAACATTTGCATGGGACTATACAGATATGAAGGGAATATCTCCTTAATTATGTACTCATCGTATCTATATCAAGGAATATTGTTGAACGATCTGCCAATATCAACGACGAATGAACCCTAATTTAAGAGAAATTCTTAAAGAGGAACTTCAAAAATTGCTTAATCTGGGGTTCATATATCCTATATCTGACAATGAATGGGTTTCCCCGTTAGTAATAGTTCCTAAGAAAAATGGGAAATGGAGAGTGTGTGTAGATTATAGAGCCTTAAATAAAGCCACTCAAAAAGATCAGTTTCCATTACCATTCATTGATCAAGTGTTAGATAGTTTGTCAGGGAAGAATTTCTTCTCTTTCTTAGATGGTTTCAGTGGGTATAACCAAATCAAAATTGCACCCAAAGACCAAGATAAGACCACTTTTACTAGCCCATGGGGAACTTTTTCTTATAGAGTCCTCCCATTTGGACTATGTAATGCACCAACAACCTTTTGAAGAGAAGTTATAGGAATATTTTCTGACATGATTAATGACTCTATGGAAATTGTTATGGATGATTTTACCCCTCATGGTGTCTCTTTTGAGGAAGCACTACAAAATCTTGAGAAAGTACTTAACTGATGTATACAAGCCCACCTCTCCTTAAGCACCGAAAAATGTCATATGATTATGAGTGAAGGAGTGGTACTTGGACACTTTATTTCATCTCAAGGAATTCAGGTAGATCCATCCAAGATACAAGTCATTAAAGACCTTCCTATTCCCAAAACCCAAAAAAATGTGAGAAGTTTCTTAGGACATGCTGGATACTATAGAAGATTTATCAATTTTTTTTCCAAGATAGCTTCTCCTTTGTTTGTGTTACTTATGAAAAATATTGAATTCAGGTGGACTAATCTTTTCCAAGAAGCATTTGATACACTCAAACATTAGTTATCTACTGCTCCTATTCTAAGAGGACCTGATTGGACACTTCCCTTTCATATATCCTCTGATGCTTCAGATACTGCAATAGGAGTTGTCTTGGGACAAGAAGAAAATTATCTCCCTTATTCTATCTACTTCATTAACAAGAATATGAGTCCTGTTGATGTAACGTCCCCTTCGTTACGTCTACGAATAGCGAAGTACAATAGGAAAATTTTACTTTTTCTTTTCATTTTAAAAATAAGATATTAACAACATCACCTAAAGCACTAAGGTGACACATGATCAAAATATAAACAACTCTACATATCATTGCGGAACGAGATTTCCAAATATAATGCCAAACAATCTCATGATACTATCACTAATAACAATGACTTGCCGGATATAAAA
>ML829170.1:37357-54274 GCA_009831015.1 Picea engelmannii | reverse complement strand
TGGTAGTTAGGGTTTTGTTGGTGCATTATTGTAGCTTTGAACCCTGGGTCTACCCTTGTGACAACAAATTATCAATATGGAAGCACAATACTAGTCTCATCTCATCGTCTTGCTTTACGTCACAACCATCAGGTTGGAAGCAAGATACTAGATTGGCTTTATGTCATAGCTTCTCAAGCTGGAAGCACAGTACTAGTCTCATCTCATCGTCTTGCTTTACGTCACAACCATCAGGTTGGAAGCAAGATTCACTTGAAGGATTGGAATTTTTATCTTAAAAATATTTATGAATCCCCTAATGTCATGGACAACGTTCCAAATAGTTCTACAAAGGATGAAGTGTTTTCTACATAAGACATTTGGGGTTAAGTAGCTCTCAAAATGAAAAGATAAGGACATTAAAGGTTACCAAGATGAAATATTAAAAATTGGAGGATATATCCTCATCCCTCGCATACATAAGCGCTTCAATTTAGCTACCCATCAAGGTTTCCCAAAACCTTGGACTGAAAGCCTCATTGTACCTATTTTTAAAAGCGAGGATAAAACAAATCCCTCTAATTAAAGGACCATTATGATTAGACCCATTTTATATAAGTTATACATAAGTATTTTGGAAAAGAAGATCATTACATCACTAGAAAGAAATGGAAAAAGAGCTAAAGGCCAAGCTGGGTTTAGAGGCTACCATTCAACTATGGACCACCTTGTTACGTTTAGGATCATTACAGAGGAGTGTCATAATGAAAAAATCGATCTCCTTTGTTGTTTCGTTGATTTTAGGAAATCATTTCACATTGTAGTTTATGTTTATATCTATTAAGGTCCAAACAACAATCTCACGATGATATAAATATCCCCCTGCGTTTTTATGGAGGTGGTACTCCTCTGTAATTTCTTAAGAATCTTGAATATCTTGGAACTAGTATTAAAAAGAGAGAATTCTAAATAAAAACTCCAAATCTTTATCACTCAATAAAAATGTAAAAAAAATGTTGATTGAAAATTATATACATACACCAAAGAATTCCTGAGAACAGGACCAAGAATCTTCACTCATAAAAACATTTGCAAAAATATTATACATAAATAAATAACAATTACAAAAACAATATATATATATAACTCTCACATCCATCACAATATTCAATATTTTATTTCACGTTCAAGGAAAGGAAGACAATAGGCCAACATATGAGAGAACTTTAAAAGAGTTTTTGCATTCAAAACAAGATAGAATATGATAGGAAAAATTTAAATATCTTATGCTCAAGACTCAGAGTTCAAAGATATCATTAAAGTTTATTCCCCAAATAATTCTCTGGGATTTTTCAAAAAATAATAATATAGTCTTTGATTGTCTTAAAAATAAAATGCATTCGTCCAAAGTTAGATTGGGATTGGGTTACCATGGACCATAAAATAAAGAATGGAACAGGGTTGGACCTGAAAAGAAAAAAAAAGAAAATGATCAGAAATTGATTATGTTTTTCTTGGGACAGATAAGACACAACTGAATGACTTTTGAATAGGAAGAGAAAGTAATTGAGAAGAATGTGATTGATTTTATTCATTGTGATGGTGTTATCTCTCTATTATTTTCCTGCCAATGCTCCTTTTGTAGTCTCTTGAATTGGGGTTTTTGAGCAAGTTGTAACTGCCACTTCTTGATTTTCTTCAATTATATTGATTAAGGTTTGCTTTAACCAAATTTCAACATAATACATCATGGGAGCGACAGTTACTACTTCTCTCACTCTTATATCAAACAATTAATCTTCAATTAATCCCTCTTAATATTTTAATGTTTCCAATTTTTCCTCAAATTGTTCCTTAGTCAAAAATACTGAATTTAAAATAATTTTTGAGCCATCAACCTCTGCTTTGGTTCCAGGGAAGTCCAAAACAATTAATTTTAAATAACATTCACCCCTTTTTACACTTAAAGTATCAAGGTCATCCAATATTTGTTTTAAGCATTTAATTATTTTTATCCAACAAGCCTTTAATTGTTTAGTGTGAGTCAGGGTAAGTCTTATTCCTTTCTTTTATGCTCGATCATATTTGAAACTTTAATCACAAAAGTAGTGATTGCCTCTTTATAAAATCCTTCATCATTTTTCAGATCAGTTGCATGTTACTATTTCAAATTTAAAATTTTTGATGCCAAAGAAATAAAATTGTTCATTACCTCCCATGTCTCAAGAATTAAAGAAATTATCTTTTGAATATTCATTCCAATATATTGTCTAAAAACCACAAGTAAATTTGATGTTTTTTTTTTTTTTTTAACTAGACTCTAGTGTTCCATCCAAAGTCTTTCATGGCTTCATAGTGATTATTGTACTTACAAATATTGGAGGTGGCATCAATGCAGTTTCCAATTCCTTGTTTCTTTCTTTGAAATTAATGTTTTTGATATCCATTTCATCAACCAACATTTCAAGTGCTTCCCATGTAGCCTTGTGGATGTGAGAAATTCTATAAGCTAGTACATCATACATAATCCTTCTATTTTTTGAATGGAGTCTTTCGAAAATTAACTTTTTAGAACTTTATCGAACTAAGCATTATGTACTATGAAAGATTCCTCTTCTGAAAAGGCTTATTCTTGAGCTACAATTTCAGTTGCAACTTACCTTCTCTCTTGAAGTCTCTCCTCATCGTTGGAAAATAAAAATAAAAATTATATCAACATCAAGATCCATATCTTCAAGGACAACCTCATCTTCATGTACAAGCTCCTCTACCTCTTGCAGAGTACTTTGTCTTTTGATTTTAACCTGAAATTTATGAGATAGCTCTAACTTTCCCTTCGGAGGGTTTTTGTCGCCTTTGTCATCATAATTATTGGTCGAAGACGTATTTTTATCTAGTGTTGCTAATTGAAAACTTTGCTTATGTGGGCCACATTTCTGTGAAACATTGGGAGAATGAGTACTTCTTTCATTAACCATTCCTCTGCTTTCTTTTCAACAATTATTGTTGGTGGGTCTTGATTGTCTCCCTCCTCCTCTCCAAATAAAAATGTATTAGCAAGTGAAATGATAAAATCAACAGATGTCATATGGTCCATGAAAGAGTGGTTGGGTTCAAACCCCCTGATTTCTTCTCCAGAATTTAAACCGTATTGGTCCAACTGCACTGCAATTCATCAATTTTTGAAATACCTCTCAACTAAATTTTCCCAAATTTCCACAGTAAAGGAATGAATTGTTTTTTTCATTTATCATGAAAGAAATGTACCCATAATCTATATTGTTTAGCAACCTCTATAACAAATATTTTATCAAGAACATAGTGCGGGAGATAATGAGGCCTTTCACGAAAACAATAGATTCTAATAGCATTATAGTGTTCTGTAATTTCAATGCTCCCCTTCTTATCCAGGAAGGTTGATGCTTCCAAGGATAGTCTGGATATTTTAAAAGAAGAGACAAATGTATTATAAACTTCATAAAAATAGGATTTAGTCTTTTGTTTCCATAAGTCTTGGTACCACATTTGTACTGGGTTGATTTTATAGTCAACTCGTCTTCCCACACTCAAACCCTTAACCACATGATAGTAGGTGATAGAAAATATTAAATATGAAGACACATAAAATATCTTTTTTTTCTTGAAATTTGATAATTGCGAAGAGATTTCTCTAGAAATGATCTTCACCCAGTCAAAGATTACTTGTTCATGAACTGTGAACTGTAAAACATAAAGAACCAACCAAGGAATAGTTGTTGTAGGGTCTTGACCTATCACTCTGTAAAAAATCCATGATATCTCTCGATAAGGGTTTTTCAGCAAACTGGCTTGAATATTGGATAGGTTTGCATGCATCATTGTAGGATATTCAAGATTTCTTGTAAAATCTTCAGCCCATTGTTTATTTCCTTCAAGAAGCTTATGGATTTGTCTCCTTTGAACATGATTGTCGGATTGGGAATTTTTAACATTATTTTAAAGATTGATGATGATAAATAAATAAAATATTGTCCTTGGAGTTGGATTATCTTGCGATTTTGATCATATTTGTCTACACACCAGGAAACTATCTCTCTAGAATCAAAAACTTATGGTATGCAACCTCCTAAGGCAATGCATGATCTCCAGACTTTTTTTCATTACTTTATGTCAATGGCAATGATGAATAGTGTTATCACATAAAGTTTCCATAGGTCATATGTAGTTATTGTTGAGACCTAGGTCTGCAACTCTATCGAGTCTCTCTCTCTCTCTTTTCATGCCTTCCTATAAAAATTTATCTTCTGGTTGATAAAGTCAGGATGGTCAAGTATGTTGTTTGCGCATGAAAAGATATGAGCAGAATGCAACGTTTAGAGCAGTCCTTTTCGGGTTCGAAATTATGACAGGCAAACAGATTGAATTTTCAGTCGTAAGATCTGAGTGAGAGAAAGACCAGTCGTCAGATCAGCAAGATTAAGTCACGACTGTCAGATCTCATCGAAGATAAATCGACGGTGGGGAGTCATTGCGGGGATCAGGATGCAAATTAAAGTTTTTGCAAGTTGTAATCCCGCAATCACTCAGGATCGTTGCTCTTTATAGATCAACAGATCAACGGTGCATATCGATCCCGCTATGAATGAGCATCTTCGCATTGCGAGGATCGGAAAGGAAATTAAAGCATCTTATAGTTGCAAGCCCGCAATCGCTTGTGGCCATTGATATTTTAGTAGGGGATACATGTTAGGTGATCTCATACTCTGGGAGAAAGCAAGTAGAAGTTGAGTGAGTAAAGGACTCCCGAAGGCCCGAAGCCCGAACTCCCGAAGTAAATATTGGTCGTCGAAATCAAGAGGCCATGCGTCACCATATCTCACACTTCAAGAATTCGACACTTCAGAGGATTACGCGAACAAGTAGAAGAAAAAGGCCAGAAGCTCGAACTCCCGAAGTAAATCTCGACCGTCCAAAACAAGAGGCCATGCGTCACCAAATCTCTCACTTTTGGAATTCGTCACTTCGGATAATTGCACGAGAAATCAGGAGAAAAAGGCTGAAGCACGAACTCCCGAAGTAAATCTTGGTCATCCAAAACAACAGGACACACGACACCAGATCTCACACTTTGGGAATTTGGCACTTTGGAGGATTGTAAGAGCTATGCATTGAAAAGGCCCGAAACCCAAACTCCCAATATAATTGTGAGTTGTTGATCTTCATAGTAGGAAGTAGGGTTCATCCAAGAGTGGCATGTGGCAACAAAAATGGGGATTTCCCAGATCGCAGATCGACGACCACACTTCATTGTGGGGACAGAACATGCTCGAACGGTAAAATTCTTGAGCAGTCCCGCAATTGAAACCATGGTATAACAAAAGAGCTACATGGCGAAAGATGGTGAATTGTGGGCTCAAAAGTGATGTGCATCCAAATAGCTTATGACAACCCCGAAATCACATGCTTATATAACGAAAAAATTGAGAGAAGCACGTGGCCTCCCCCTAGGCGTTAAGACACGCTCTGATCCCGAGGAGGATTCAGTTGATGAAAAAGGACTGGTAGCTAAAGCCTCAACTCAGTCCCTAAGTAGAAGGCGTGAAAGCTCTGGCTGAGGAGACAGAACTATCAGCCCGAGGTACCACAAGGGACGGTTTCATCTTGCAGGCCCATACTAATCTGAGCTTGTGTCTAACATGCGGAAACACACATAGTCTGACAGAAAGATGCACAGATGAAAGCTTTAAATGAGATGGCCAGATTACACTCCTGGTAGTGGTGGACTGATCTGATATAAATAGATCAGTTTAGATTTTGTAAAAGGGAGGGGTGTTTTTTCAGAGGCTGGAGAGCCGAGAGAGTTTTTAGGAGCAGCGCTCTGTATTTCAATTTGTAATCCTGAGGGATTGGATTGTAAATATCATTTTATTGAAGATTCCTTTGAATTGTTTTTTATCAGACCGTATTCTTAGTTTACATGTTGTTCTTTTTCTTCTTGTCCAGTTGTAATATCTATGATTCATGGATTCCTGAGGTAGTGGAGGATTTGTTGTTATCTTGCCCATGTTCATCATTTATCACTCAAGCCCTTTATGTTTTCCTTCCTATCTGAATGCAATATCTCTGATTTATGGATTCCTAAGATGATGGAGGATATCTTGTCATCATGCCCATCTTTCATGGCTCATCAGATAGTTTTTTTTTTCCTTCTTGTCTGTATGTAATCTCTTTGATTTATGGATTCCTGAGGCGATGGAGGATTTGTTTCCATCATGCCCATCTTTCATGGTTCATCATATTATTATTTTTTCTTCCTGACTGGATGTAATCTCTCTGATTTATGGATTCCTGAGATGATGGAGGATCTATTGTCATCATGCCCATCTTTCATGGATCATCGGATAATTTTTGTTTTCCTTCTTGTCGGGATGTAATCTCTCTGACTTATGGATTCCTACAGCGATGGACGATCTATTGTCATCATGCCCATATTTCATAGTTCATTAGATAATTTCCTTTTTTCTTCCTGTCTGGATGTAATCTCTCTGATTTATGGATTCCTAAGGTGATGGAGGATATGTTGCCATCATGCCCATCTTTCATGGTTCATCAAACCTTTCTGGTTTTCTTCTTGTCTGGGTGTAGCATCTCTCTGATCTATGGATTTCTGAGGCGCTATAGGATCTGTTGTCATCTTTCCCATCTTTCATGGTTCTGGACTCAGACATTTTCTGTCTTCTTTCTCCTCATCACCACATAAAGCCTTTTTTCTGATAGGCAGTTTAAATGCCTTCATTATTCATGATACTTATGAATCCATATGCCAATGGTCGAGGATTGATCTATAATTACTTTTATTATCTTTTCATCTCTCTATAGTCTTGTTGATCCACCTAATCAAACCATTTTAATCCAGTTTACCATTTGTTTTGATGGGTACTGGGATTATCATCTTGCAGTCAGAGGTTGACTCTCATTGCTAACATTCATGGCACCGTTGTCGGGGACAGAAGTGAAGATATCTTCCCTGGGAGAACGACAATGACCAGATCTGATATTTGATGGTGAAAAAAGACCAGACACATTCATACTACATATCATTCACCTGGCGACTAAATGATTAAAGAATCTAGTGGAGACTCCACAGTTTTAAGAAGTCATATTTTCAAATGGAAGCCATTTTGGCTAAGAGATTTTCTCCTTTTAATTTCTCTTTTGTACCTAATTTTCCAAATTTTGTTCCTACTATAGATGAGTGGGGTGATTTTTTCCCCAAATTTAGAGAACATAGAGATGACAACCCTGCAGAGCATCTTCTTGAGTTTCATGAACTCATGCATCAGTAGGGAATACATCATGAGGATGTATTAGTGAATATGTCCATGTACTCATTAAGGGGAGATGCTCGTGAGTGGTATAGATCCTTTCCCCCTGCTAGCATCTCCTCCCCGGAATAGTTTCATGCAGCTTTCAATATTCATTATCAACAGTTTGATTCCTCTGAGTTAATTTTTCATAGTTTTTGTGAGGAGTATAAAGACTGTGTTCAGGATGTAGTTGTTTCTTATGAAGGATGTGAGGATAAAGAAGATGATGTGGATGAGGAATCAATTTTTTCTCTTCCCTTTTCATCTGCATCTGATGAAAATTGTATTTGTTGTCTCAGTAAGGAAAGTGTAGAAATTTAGTATGTTATGGAAGTTGATATTCTTTGTAGCCCGGTCTCTAAAAAGCCTAGATATGAGCAACCTATTTTTGACTCATATGATGATGATAAGATATTGCTTCCTAGGCAACCTGTGTTTAATAATGAAGAACAGTTTTCTCATGTTGGGCRGAAGATACCTCTTGGTAGTTCATTCGAGGCTCCTCCTTTATTTGATCATTATGGAGAGAGTGATGAAGATGTTGACGTGTTTTTTGAAGAAAAAGACATTAGCATCCAACCTTCTAATGAAAGTGAAAKATTTTACTAAGAGTAGCATGATAAAGATAATAATCCATCCATTGATATACATGAGGATATTTCTTGCCATCAGCTAGCAGACAAAGGAGAATTGGATCAACAACCTGCATCAACCTTTCACTCACTTGTGCTTGCCACAAACATTCAACCATATGTGAGCAGTTGTAAAGTAGAGCAGGCTTTCTATTATCAATATAGTAGGCTTTATCAACTATTTTATGACGTTGTGGGGGAGTACATGGAGTTGCATTTTCTCCATGTATTGAAGCCCTCAAGATTTGTCATACCTTTGACATTGGGGGGTAATCTGAAAAATCTAATTATTTTGCTGTCACAGTTTTATTATCTCTTGTTGATCAGTGGTAGAGTAAGAAAGTTTTTCGTTAGGAAGTTACTTGAGGGGCTCTGGTGGAAGTTTGTTGTCACCTAGCCTATTGTAAAATTCAGCTAGAGTAGTTTCTTGTATATAAATAAGCTCATGTGCAAGCTTTTTATATTTTAGTTTGTTTTTAGTATTTGAATAAGCGACCTCGTAGCCCTAGGATAAGACACTGAAGCTGCTTTTTCTTGGCAGATCACATTGAGCATGCCATCCCCTGTGGAGCCCATGTTATCACATAAAGTTTCCATAGGTCATATGTAGTTATTGTTGAGACCTAGGTCTGCAACTCTGTCGAGTCTCTCTCTCTTTTTTTATGCATTCCTATAAATTTTTATCTTCTGGTTGATAAAGTCAGGCCAGTCAAGAATGTTGTTTGCGCAGGAAAAGCTATGAGCGGAATGCAACGTTCAAAGCAGTCCTTTTTGGGCTCTAAATACTGACATGAAAACAGATTCAATTTTCAGCCATAAGATCTGAGCGAGAGAAAGACCAGCCATCAGATCAACAAGTTTAAGTCACGACAGTTAGATCTCATCACAGAGAAATCGACAGTGGGGAGTCATTGCGGGGATCAGGATGCAATTAAAGTTTCTACATGTTGTGATCCCACAATCACTCAGGATCGTTGATCTTGCTAGATCAACAGATCAACGGTGCATATCGATCCCGCTATGAATGATCATATTCGCATTGCGGGGATCGGAAAGGAAATTAAAGTATCTGCTTGTTGTGAGCCCACAATCGCTCGTGGCCATTGATCTTTCAGTAGGGGACACATGTCAGGAGATCTCGTACTACGGGAGAAAGCAAGCTGAAGTTGAGTGAATAAAGGACTCACGAAGGCCTGAATCCCAAACTCCCGAAGTAAATCTCGGTCGTCCAAATAAAGAGGCCACTCGTCACTATATCTCACACTTTGGGAATTCAACACTCCGGAAGACTGCGTGAACAAGATGAAGAAAAAGGCTCAAAGCCCGAACTCCCGAAGTAAATATAGGTCGTCTAAAACAAGAGGCCATGTGTCACCAGATCTCTCACTCCGGGAATTCAACACTTTGTAGAATTGTGCGAGCAAGCATGAGAAAAAGGCCTGAAGCCCGAACTCCCAAAGTAAATTTCGGTCATCCAAAACAAGAGGACACGCGACGCCATATCTCACACTTCAGGAATTCGACACTTTGGAGGATTGTAAGAGCTATGCATTGAAAATTCCTGAAGCCCAAACTCTCGAAGTAATTGTGAGTCATTGATCTTCACAGTAGGAAGCAAGGTCCATCCAAGAGCGTTGTATGGCAACAAAAGCGGGGCTTTCCTAGATCATAGATCACAACCAGATCGACGGCCATGCTTCATTGTGGGGACGGAATATGCTCGAACGATTAAATTCTTAAGTGGTCCCACAATTGAAATCATGGTATAACGAAAGAGCTATGTGGTTGAAGGTGGTGAATTGCGGGCTCAAAAGCAGTGTGCATCCAAACAGCTTATGGCGGCCCCGCAATAACATGCTTATATAACAACAAATTCGAGAGAATCACGTGGTGGCCCCCTAGGCATTAAGGCGTGCTCCGATTAAGGCGTGCTCCGATCCTAAGGAGGATTCAGTTAATGAAAAAGCAATGGTAGTTGAGACTTAGCTCAACCCATAAGTAGAAGGCATGAAATCTCTGGTCGAGGAGACAGAACTGTCATCCCAAGGTACCAAGAGGGACGGTTTCATCTTGCAGGCTCATACTGATCTGAGCTTGCGTCTGACAGGAGGAAGCAGGCATATTCTGACAGAAATATGCATAGACAAAATCTTTAAATGAGATACCCAGATTACACTCCTGGCAATGGTGGATTGATATGATATAAATAGATCAGTTTAGATTTTGTAAAATGGAGGGGTGTTTTTTCAGAGGTTGGAGAGTCGAGAGAGTTTTTAGGAGTAGGGCTATGTATTTCATTTTGTAAGCCTAAGGTCTTGGATTGTAAATATCATGTTATTGAAGATTCCTTTGAATTGTTTTTTATCAGACCGTCTTCTTAGTTTACATGTTGTTCTATTTCTTCTTGTATGGTTGTAATATATATGATTCATGGATTCCCGAGGTGGTGGAGGATTTGTTGTTATCTTTCCCATGTTCATCATTTATCACTCAAACCCTTCATTTTTTCCTTCCTATCTGAATGCAATCTCTATGATTTATGGATTCCTGAGATGATGGAGGATTTGTTGTCATCATGCCCATATTCAATGGCTCATCAGATAGTTTTTGTTTTCCTTCTTGTCTGGATGTAATCTCTCTGACTTATGGATCCTAAGGCGATGGAGGATATGTTGCCATCATGCCCATCTTTCATGGTTCATCAGATAATTTATGTTTTTCTTTCTATCTGGATGTAATCTCTCTGATTTATGGATTCCTAAGATGATGGAGGATATGTTGTCATCATGCCCATATTTCATGGCTCATCGGATAGTTTATGTTTTCCTTCTTGTCTGGATGTAATCTCTCTGACTTATGGATTCCTTAGGCGATGGAGGATTTATTGCCATCATTCCCATATTTCATGGTTCATCAGATAATTTTTTTTTTCTTCCTGTCTGGATGTAATCTCTCTGATTTATGGATTCTTGAGGTGATGGAGGATTTGTTTCCATCATGCCCATATTTCATGGTTCATTAGACCTTTGTGTTTTTATTCTTGTTTGGGTGTAGCATCTCTTTGATCTATGGATTCTTGATGCGGTAGAGGATCTGTTTTCATCTTGCCCATATTTCATGGTTCTAGACTCAGGCATTTTTTGTCTTATTTCTCCTCATCGCCACATAAATCCTTTTGTCTTATAGGCAATTTAAATGCCTTCATTATTCATGATACCTATGACTCCATAGCCCAATGGTCGAGGACTGGTCTACAATTACTTTTGTTATCTTTTCCTCTCTCTACAGTCTTATTGATCCACCTACTCAAACTATTTTAATCCATTTTACCCTTTGTTTTGATGGGCAATGGATTTATCCTCTTGCAATCAAAGGGTGACTCTCAGTGCTAACAAATAGTACCAATATGACCTAGACCACTGGAATCTCTGGTCCTCCCAGCCAAACAAGTTCAGAGTATCACCGCATAATTGTTCTCTTCTTGTTGTCATGTTTAATGAAATTGGCAGACTCTTGTACAATCACTTTGAGATGTTAATTTCAAAGTAAACTCTTTTTTGATAATATAACTTGAACCTCTTCTTTCAAAAGAAATATTAATGTGAATTAAATTCGAGTTAATGGAGAAATGCCTCGAAAAGTCTTGGGGAAAGTGACAAGACAATACACGTATTATGGCAGAGGATCGGATGTACATGACAAGAAATATTAGAATCAATATGAACCCGTGGGTCCACCAACCCATGGTGCAGACTCAAGAAATGGTTAAGTATGGAGTTGCATATATCGGACATAAGGAGAAGAGGATTTAGAAAATTTATGACCTATGAATCCGCGGTGAAATCAAAAATTGGCTATGTGTTTAGTTATAAGAGAGTAAAGAAAATCTCTTGAAAATGACTAAGTGTCATAATTCGTCTAGTCAAACTCATAGTCATGATAATCAAGTGAAACATGGAAGTGGTCCATACCTGTGGTGAAAATTTTGAAAATATTATAAGTATGGTGCAATATGAGGGTCATGAAACATGGCATGCATTTTGGTGAGAGTGGAATTTTTTATTTTAACAAGACAATATGTGTGAACCCACGAGAAACATAAAATACTCTAAGTATTGGTGCATTTAGAATCTAGTGGAGAAAAATAGTGCACTCTGGGGATGGCAGAAGTTACAACAAGACTCATGAACCTGCTATAAATTGAAAAAAATTCTAAGTGTAGGAACATGATATACAAAAGATAAACTTTGCATATTTTAGGATCAACAATTCGCTCCAACTGTGGGATAGAAACCCCCTATGGGTTACTAAGAATCCATAATCTCACCCATTGGGTATGGAGTTAGTATGAGAAAAGAAAATGAAAAATAAAGGAAAGTGTGTACAAGAAAAAAAAATTATGTATAGGTGAGAGAAAGATTGATCAAGAGAAAAAACTTTTAAGATGTTGTCCATTGACTAGAAACACCTGAGTTGTCCCCTTCATGTCTCTAAGAAAATAAGAATTGTATCCCAAGACCTTTTCAATCACATAGGGGTCGATCCACAATGCTTTAAATTTCATGTGCAAAGAAGATTTCCCCTTGGCTTTGTTCCATAATAATACCAGTTGTCCCTTTTGAAAATCTTTGGCGGAAGCACTTTGATCAAAATATCTCTTTATAGATTATTTCCTCTGATTTATTTTACTCAATGTCCCATTTCTTTGTTCCTCCATGCATCAACTAATTATACTTTTTTATAAAGGAGATATTTGTTTTGTGTCTTCAGAATACACATCATATGATAAGGCATTTAGTTCCAGATGAATTGGAATTTTTTCTTCTTTTCCATATACCAGTGTGTATGGCGACATCCCCTTGCTACCTTTAGGTGAATTATATTGGCCCATAATGAATCTATTAACTTTGTATGGCAATTTATTTGATTCATATCAATTGCTTTCTTAAGGATTTGGGTCAATGTTTTGTTTGCAGATTCAGTTAAACCATTTCCCTGGGGATAATAGTTTGAAGATTGTCCCATTATAATAAAAAAATTCCCCACAAAATTTGATAAACTTTGACCCATAAATATTCATCCATTGTTTTTAATAAACTTCTCTCGAACTCCAAATCTTGATAAAATATTCTCTTTGAGGAAATTTATGAGATCTTCATAATCAACCTTCTTGAGAACTACAACTTCTTGCCACTTTGTAAAATAGTCAGTTGCAGTAAGAATATAAGAATGGCCTTTACTGGACTTAAGATTAACTGGACCAATGACATCAAGTCCCCATTATACAAAAGGTTCTTCAATTGTTATGGACTGCAACGACATTGTTTCTCTTTTCATTTTTCCAGAAAATCTTTAGCAAGAAATACACTTTCAAATCATTGCATATGAATCCTTATAAATGGTTGGCCAATAATAACCCACTCTCATAATTCTATGTGTTGTAGTTGTAGGTACAAAATTTCCTCCACAAATGGCTTCATGAAATTCAACAACACCTTTTGGGCTTTCATTGAATCAATGCATCTTAGCAGTGTTCGATCAAAATTTCTTAGAAAAAGTATTTCAACAACTAGTACATAATGGTTTGCCTTCACCTTTAATGTCCTTCTTTCTTTTGAAGACATATCATTTTGGAATTGGCCAGATTTTAGATAGATGGTGATATCCTTATAAAATTATGGTTTGGATGATGAATTTCCTATTGAAATTGATATAACCCCATTTAGTGCATCAGTCCCTGTCATAATTTTGCACAACCCTTGTCCTTTAACTACTTTCAATGGCTTGATCTCAATGTCATATTATTGATTTTTTGCAAGCCAGTTTGCCCATTTCCCTTCTCTAAAATTGTTGATTAAGGATCA
This sequence comes from Picea engelmannii, assembly GCA_009831015.1. Taxonomy (NCBI): domain Eukaryota; kingdom Viridiplantae; phylum Streptophyta; class Pinopsida; order Pinales; family Pinaceae; genus Picea; species Picea engelmannii. The sequence goes on along the minus strand of ML829170.1, from coordinate 40,453 downwards.
TTTTAACTGGAGAAGTTGGAACATATGCTATAACATGAGATGACACGATGTAATTTATGAAGTGTTCCACTGCTTTAACCAAACAAAGAGACTGCTTCTCTATTTATGACTATATCAACTCATAATCATGTAAATTTTTACTCATAAAACTTATTGGAAGTTCTTCTCCTTTAATATTTCTTTGTGTCGAGATTGAAGCAATGGTCTCTTCTGAAGCAAAAGAATATATGATAAAATGTTGATCAAAGTTTGGAATAATAAGTACAAGAGCTAAAGTAATTGCATGCTTGATCTTAGTGAACGTTCTTTGAATTTCTTGTGTCCATTCAAATTTTCAATCCTTTTTCAACAAGACATCTATTGGTTTCAAAATTGTGGCATAATCTGGGACAAACCTCCATACAAATTTTATCTTTCCAAAAAATGATTGTACTCTTTTTCTCGAATTCAGAGGGCTCAATTCATTGATAGCTTTAACTCTGTATGTATCAATATAAATTCCTTCTTTACTGACTATATGTCCCAAGATTTTTCCCTCTTAAACTGTAAACAAACATTTATTGGGATTCATAGATATTCCATATAATCTACATCCCTCAAATACTTTCCTTAAATTCTCAATGTTATTTTCTCTTACTTTGGAGTGAATTTAATATCATCTTGATAGTCGGCCATAAATTGTCCAATTAAATATTTGAAGACATGATCCATTGCCCTCTTAAAAGTATCTCCATATTTTTTCAAGCCAAAGGGCATGCATACATATGCATATGTCTCTCGTGGTCTAATGAAAGTAGTTTTAAGCCTGCCTTCTTCTGCAACTAGAACTTGGTTATCCTAAAAAACCATCTAACATAGACATCGAAGTTGAACCAGTCACTTGTTGCAAGAGTACTTCCATATTAGGGAGGGGGTAATTATATTTGATACTTGCCTTGTTCAGATCTCTAAAATCAACGCAAAAATGAATCTCCCCACTTTTATTCCTTACTATAACATGGTCTGAAATCCATTCTGAGTGTTTAATCGGAAAGATCATCCTCGCTTTCTTCAACTTTTCCAATTCAATTTTTCACAGGAGTTTTAATTTAGGATTGAAAATCCTCAATTTTTGCCTAACTAGCTTTGTTCCTTCTTTTAGTGGTATTATATGTTGAAATATGGATTTATCATACTCCTTCAAGTCATCATATGTCCATGCAAAAACATCATAGTATTCTTTGAAAAAAGCGGTGTATTGATCAACTTCTTTCTCAGTGTAATCGGTACCAAGATTTACATACTTCGAAGAATCTTGAGTGCCAATATTTAATTTATGAGTTTCATGAACTTTTCTAACAGACACTTCTTCTTTCAAGTTGGGAACTTTAGTTTGGTCATCTCTCGTGAAAAGAGTTTCAAAATTGATGCAATCCTCTGAAAGAGATATATGACTTTGATCTTCAGGGTTCTCTACAACATCACTTGTATTAGCCAGAAATTCATCCAACTGCTCATCATTCTCAAAAAATTGGAGATAATCTTGATTATCAGGAACTGAAGGCCTGAAAATCCTTTTGTCCTGAAAAGTATTTTGATTTTGTGAATCATCGGGATTGAATAAAGATGCAACAATTGTCAGTGAGTCTACCTTCTGATTCTTATCTCTTGGGATGAAGGAGATGTTAGATGAATCGAAATAATTCATAAGTTCGTTTACTCTTTTTGCATAAAATTTTAGTTTCTCTTTTTTGATCTTGTACTTCTTCCTTATATGATTTATAACCAATTATGAATCACAAGTTATTATCAAGTGTTCAATTTCCATATGTAGTGCAAGATTCATTCCTTGTATCAATGCTTCATATTCAGCTTCATTATTTGTACAAGGAAATTCAAATCTGATGGTGTGTGGATATATAATTGAATTGGGGATCTTGAAAACAATCCCTACTCCACTTCCATATTTGGAGCAAGCACCATCAAAAGACATTTTCCAAAATCCTTCAAAATAATTTTCTCCTTTTTTTTTTGAAATATTGGGCTACTCTGGGTCAAGCACAACATAGTTTCCAATCCCAGCATAAATGTATTCCTACATTAATTCATTATCTTTTTCCCTGAAATAAACTGGATTTATGGCTTCTCAGGGGACTTTTACCATTGTTCCATCTTTGTTTGGTAACATCATACAGCTTCCATCATTCATGATGTAACCTCCAATTAGTGAGCACTAATATCTTCCCATAACTACTCCATATGTTGGAGGAAAATCCACCATGATGATAGTGAAAACAATTGTTATATGGGGCGTTGCAATTATCCAAGCATGAAAATATTTGATTTCCCCATATGTTGGGACCTTTCTTGAATCTATCACATAGATACTTTCTCTAGTTTCATAATACTTTGTACATCCCATTCCCAAAGCTTCCATTACTGAAAAGGGAATACTATTGTTGGTTGTTCCACTCTCAACCAAACAATTGTGTAATACTACATTGTTATTTTCTATTGTGATGTAGAACAACATGACCTTACCCCTTGGTTCAACTACTGAAATATTTTGTTGAAGCTTGGAATTTATTACAACAGCTTCAATCCTCATACTTGGTTTATCCAGAATCCTGAGAATATTCTCTTTGTTTTGGGATTTTTACAACTTCAATGAAAGGGAGAGTAATTATAAGTCATTTGTGGAGGATTCTTCATTTGATTGGAAACTGCTTGTTGTTTTGATGTTTCTAAAACATTTGTTTTGTTTTTCTCTTTTTTATTTTTCAACATTTTCTTTTGCTTTGAATGTATTGACTTGTGCCCTCGTTTGCACAACATTTTCTTGTGAGATATTTAACTCTTTATGTTAATAAAAAATATACAAGGATGACTCACCTTCATCCGTTTGTACAGATTCAAGACTTTCGTCTTGAATGATTTTGGGCTCTTGGTCAAAATTATTCAAATTGTCTTCATCAAATATCTCTTCCAATATGACAGCATTAAGGTTTTACAGTCTAGGTGCTCTTTTCCTATACTCTTCAATTATATCATCATTTCTGATCCTCTATTCCTGGACAGGATTTCTTCTCTATTCATGAGTAGGAACTCTAGGATTTT
>ML829170.1:10010-22113 GCA_009831015.1 Picea engelmannii | reverse complement strand
AATTATTTTTATCCAACAAGCCTTTAATTGTTTAATGTGATCCAGGGAGGGTATGTCATTTTCCTTTCTTTTATGTTTGGTCATATTTGAAACTTTAATCACAAAAGTAGTGATTGCCTCTTTATGAAATCCTTCATCATTTTATGTTTCAAATTTGACATTTTTTATGCCAAATCAATAAAATTGTTCATTAACTCCCATATCTCAATAATTAGAGACATTCTCTTCTGAATATTATTTCCAATATAATGTCTGACAGTCGCAAGTAAAATTGATGTCCCTTTCAGTTTCGAACTAGAATCTGGTGTGCCATCCAAAGTCTTCCATGGCTTCAAAGTGGTGATTTGACTTGAAAATATTGGAGGTGGCATAAATGTAGTTTCTAATTCCTTGATTCTTTCTTTTAAATTATTGTTTTCGATTTTTGTTTCATCAACCGACATTTCAAGTGCTTCCCATGTAGCCTTGTAGATGTGAGCAATTCTGGAAGGTGGTACACCGTTTAGATCTAACTTTGAATTGGTTTCTTCTTGAATCCTTTTATTTTTTGAATGGAGTCTTTCAAAAAATAATTTTTTAGAACTTTTATCGAAAGAGCATTTTGTACTATGAAATATTCCTCTTCTGAAAAGGTTTGTTCTTGAGTTGCAATTTTAGCTACAACTTCCCTTCTCTCTTGAAATCTCTTCTCATTGTCCATAAATTCTATATTTTCGATATCAACATCCAGATCCATATCTTCAAGCACAACCTTATATTCAGGTATGCCATCCTTTACCTCTTGTTGAGTACTTTATATCTTTAATTTAACCCTAAGTTTATGAGATTGCTCCAACTTTCCCTTCGAAGGGTTTTGGTCACCTCCATCATCAGAATTATTGGTCGAATACTTATTTTGATCTAGTTCTGTTGATTGAAAACATTGTGTTGAAATTACTAAGACAACTGAGAGGGGGGGGTTGAATAAGTTGTTACTATGCTTAAACAATATTATGTCTATTAAAATATTATTAATCTTCTCCAAGTGATCATCAAGACTATGCAAGACATGAACAGCATAAATAACAAACATCAATCACAAATATGATATATACAGAGACAGATATTCACGAGGAAACCCATAAAGGGAGAAAACCTCTTCTTCTTAGAATGATAGGCAGTCTTTTAAGTTATGTACATCATATTTCTTTGAGCACCAACTTAAAATGAGGCTACAACCTCTTCTTTAACAAGTTGCATCTTGTTGAGATCACCAACTCTCTGGTTTCTCTAGCACCTACTAGAAGGAAGCACCAATTCCCTGAGTGTTCCAGCACCAACTTCCAGTCACACAGGCACCAACCTGTATAACATAGAATAATGGTTCTCCCTTGTACCACCCTACCACCCTGGTTTTTCTAGTCGTAGCCAGATGGAAGCAACAACTCCCTATGTCCAAGCACCCACTTGAAACTCTAAGGACAAAAGTCTGCCCTAGCACCACCCTACCACCCTGATTATAAATATTTTCTTGAATGATAGCTTACAACAATACAGATATGTCAATGCTTACCATTTCTTCTCTGTTCTTCAATCCTTCTCTTCTTCTATATGTTCATGCTTGCATCCACTTGTTGTCTCTTTCCATCTGTTCTTTCTCTATTCTTCCCATGTTGTTAGGTTCTGGTACATTGTGTTATTTTCACCATTTTTGTTATGTCTTGCTTATGTTCTTCATCTTTGAGTTTGTTCTCACTTTGTTCATACTATAATTTTCATTACATACTGTTCAACTCATTTTGTAGAGAAAACAACCTTTTTCACTTAGTCACTGCCTTTTTCTTTTATGCTTTCTCTCCTTCTTCGTTACACTATGAATCTCCAACACCGAAGAACAACGATTCAGCTAATCCGTTACACTATGAATCTCCAACGCCAAGAACTATGATTCAATTAGTATAACTGAATCGTAACTAGTCAAGAAATCACAAAGTGAAACAGTAACCCTTCGATCAGATTGTCTATTTAATCTGTGTCATTGGATTATACGCGTAGAGGCTTAAATCATGAAGTGAAACAACAACCCTTCGATCAGATTATCGATTTAATCAACATCGTTGGATTAAATCCGCAAAGGCACTAAGTTCCTCTCCACGTGGCCACTCATTTTGACCATACGCCAACCAAAAAGGCACTTCATGACTTTGCACATCAGATATTCTGTTGTGAGTCACCTCAATTCTCCCAACTCTCGATCTTCGAGGTGGAGCCTAGAAATGCTAGATCCTTACCCTCATTCTCCACTGACGTGACCTCGGTTGTGACTTGGGGCCAAGAACTTGGGGACTTCGCATTTCACGAAGTCAAAAGTTAGATCACTTCCTTTCTTCAAGGTCCGAGCTCCTAAACTCCACCGTGTCAGATCAACGGTCCACGGTCCTAAGTGATCCGACGGCCTAGATCTCTCCTTCGCAAATCGGGACTTCACGACTTCGCGTTTCGGCTCTTGTCTAATCGATGGCCCACAACATTCCTTGATCAACGACTATGATCACCTTCGCGAACTCGGACTTAGTGCATTTTCGCTTCTCCTATCTCTGATTTCCCAATTTGCGAATCAGCACAATGTTGATCTCTCGCCATGTGTCCTGCCTCAATGAGCGGCCAAGATTCCTTCTAAGATTTGGAGTATTCAATGAATCATGGGATTATCCTCCTTGAAACTCCACTGGATCTAACAGTCCACAGCTAATAGTTCCTCTTCTCTCCAGGGATATCTACCATCCTTCAAGATTATCAATGGCTCCTTTCCAAATAACTCGGTGTCAACCCTTCTGAGCTTAATTCCACGAGGTGACTTCGACCCTCATCCTTCCTAATCTTGTAGACATAAATTTGTCATGGTCTAGTCATTCTCGATGCTATCATCTCTTCTTTCATCTTTTCCATCAATGCTACCAATATGCCATCATCGTTGTTGTTCTTTCCATCAATGGCAAGCACACTCTTCTGGTAAACATGCCAACAATACCCCCCTTTAGCATTGATGGAAACTCTAAAAGACTGCACTATTCTACTTAGACCTCCAACTGTAGCATCCAGACCACACCTTTTCTCCCCCTTTAACATCAATGTCAAAGAAAACATGCTCCCCCTGAGTTGTTACAGTACTTTTCGGAGGTATCGGATATTCAACCAACACATACTCCCCCTGACAGGATGGACTCTCTTAGGTGAGAGAAGGAATGACACCCAGCTTCTGACGGAGATATTCAAATGGTGTCTTGGCTAAGGGTTTAGTAAATATATCATCTATCTGGTCTGTGGAAGGAATATAATTCAGCTGAACCACTCTGTTTGTAACCTGCTCTTCGAGAAAATGGTATTTTATTGGTATATGATTAGTCTTTGAATGAAGAACAGGATTCCTCGAGACATTAATGACACTGGTGTGATCACAGTGAACTAGAATTGGATCAGTATAAGCTACCTTCAAATATGCAAGAGTTTGTATCATCCATAATATCTGAGTGCAGCAAGTAGCAACAGTAATGTACACTGCCTTTGTACTAGATAAAGAAATAGATCCCTACTTCTTACTAAGTCATGCTACTAACGAATCACCTAAGAAGAATGCACCTTCACTGGTGCTCTTTCTCTCATCCAAACAATTTGCCCAATCAGAATCTGGATATGTAGTTAATTGAAAATTATGATTTCTAGGATACCACAGACCATAAGTCATTGTGCCCTTCAAATATTTGAATATCCTCTTGACAACTGCTAAATGAATTTGTTTAGGAGCATATTGATAATGACCTACCATTCCAACAACTTGCATTATATCAGGACGAGATGTTGTGATGTACAGAAGACTGCCTATCATTGATCGATATCTTTTGTTATCAACATCCGATGAAATATCATCTTTATTCAGCTTACAACCAACCACCATAGGTGTACTAACAGGAGAGGAATCTTCCATATGAAACTTCTTCAACATCTCTTTCAAATATTTTTCTTGAGAGATAAATAACCCTGCAAGACTCTTATTGATTTGTAAACCTAGAAAATATGACAGTTCTCCTATCATGGACATCTCAAACTTAGTTTCCATAGAATTAGCAAACCACTGAACATAGTTTCATTAGTACATCCAAAAATAATGTCATCTACATAAACCAAAACAACTAATAAATCATCACCTTCAGACTTAATGCATCGATTACTGTTAATAGTATCTTTCTTGAACCTTGTGTCTTGTAAAAATTTGTCCAGTCTATAATACCAGGCTCGGGGTGCCTGTTTAGGTCCATATAAAGCCTTTTTCAGCTTGCAGACATAGTCAGGATTATTTGTAAGTGAAAATCCTTCAAGTTGCTCCATATATACTTCTTCCTCTAGATCTCCATTAATAAATGTTGACTTAACATCCATCTAATATACTTTAAAGTTCTTATGACATGCATATGCAAGAAACATTATTATGGCTTCCAATCTTGCCACTGGTGCAAAGGTTTCATCAAAATCATGTCCTTCAACTTGTGCATACCCTTTACAAACCAAACTGGCTTTATTCCTAACAATTTGTCATTTTCATTCATTTTATTCTTGAACACCCATTTGGAGCCTATTACATTCTTATCTTCAGGTTTAGGAACAAGCTCCCAAGTGTTGTTCTTCTAAATCTGATCAAGCTCTTCATTCATAGCTCTAATACAATTGTCATGCTTGTTGGCTTCATAAAAAAAATTAGGTTCAATCGTAGATAGGAAAGAAATATGAGATTGTTTTGAGTCTTTAATCAATTTCCTTCTTGTTTAAACTCCTTTATTCATATCACCAATTATCTATTTTTCAGGATTATTCTTTCTAACAATTCTGAGAGGTAGTTTTGTTTCTATCTGTTGATTTGAGTCTGCCTGAGTATTTGTATCTTCATCTGACTCAGAGTCTTCTCTATCTGATTCTTGGACCTGTTCATCTTCAACTTCAACTATATCCTTTGTGGTTGGTTCAATACTGCTTACATTTCGCAGCGGGATTTCTTCATCAACTTTTATGTCAATACAATCAACCATTTTATGTAGCCTCTTATTATAGCATCTGTATCCTTTATTGTTTGTAGCATACCCTAAGAATATACCTTCATCATCCCTGTCATCATATTTTCCAAGACTTTCATCATTATTATTGATATAACACTTACTCTCAAAGACTTTAAAATGCTTGATTGAAGCAGGTCTTCCAAACCATAGTTCATAAGGAGTCTTGTCACTTTGTGGCCTGAGATGAGCTTTGTTAAGAATATGTACAACTGTATGAATTGATTCTACCCAACATTTATGAGCAATATTCCGTTCATTCATCATTGATCTTGCCATTTGCTGAATTGATCTATTCTGCCTCTCAACTACTCCATTTTGTTGTGGAGTCCTTGGAATAGTATACTCTCTTTTGATCCCATGTTTATCACAAAACTCTTTGAAGTCCATTGAACTAAACTCTCCTCCTCTATCAGACCTTATGCCTTCAATCTTTTTCTTGTTTGATTCTTAGTCAGAGCCTTAAACACTTTGAATTTTTCAAATGCTTCAGATTTTTCCTTAAGAAAGGCAACCCATGTTAGTCTAGAATAATCATCAATAATCAACATGAAATAGTTTTCTTTTCATGTACCTTCCTTCCTTGATGGTCCACATAAATCCATATGTACTAATTGAAGAGGTTTTTCTGTTGAAGTAAAGTTCTTAGATTTAAACTATGTCCGAGTAAGCTTTCCTATTTGGCAAGGTTTGCTTACAGAATCATATGGCTTTGATATCTCTGGAAGATCTTTTACATCCCCATTGTTTCTTAGTTTGATTAGATGATCAAAATTTAGGTGTCCAAGTCTCTTATGCCATAACCAACTTTCATCATACTTACTTAAGTGACATTCTTCTCTATCTTCTTTCAAAACATAGACATTGTTTTCTGTTCTTATGCCTTTTGTGATCAACTGTCTTGAGTTCACGGATTGTATTTTACAACCTTTAGAAGTGAAAACAACTCCACATCTCTGCCACAAACTTGATTGACACTAAGCAGATTATGTTTCAGACCATCTACTAACAACACATCTTGAGCTTTCCCTTTGCCATTACTTAGACTTACCAATCCTTTACCTTTGATTTTTCCTGGTGCATCATTTCCAAAAGTTACATTCCCTGATTTGCTTTCACTTAGAGACAGAAACTTACTTTTGTCTCCTGTCATATGTTTGGAACATCCACTGTCAATATACCAGGGGTTCTTTTGTCTTTGGGTTGACAACACTAATCCACACTTTTCATCTTATTTCTTCTTCCAAACCTTGACATTTTCAGCAAAAGGATTTAAATCTGGCTTATAGTTCTTTAAGCAACAGTCTGCAACTTTATGTCCATAATTATGGCAGGTGTAACATTCTGGTTCATTGAATAAAGGATCATAATGATTGTTATGCTTAACCTGCATATTTTTCCCAACCATCACATGATTTGAAGTTTGTGGTTGTCTGTTACTTGGCTATCTCGATCTTTGTTGTGGCAGATATTTATTCCCTGAGTATCTTGATTGCTCATATCTAAATCTTAAAGAACAATTTACATATTTGTGACCAAAATTAGAGAAGACAAAACAATATCCATAGAAAAATTCTTTGTACCTGGAAAATGGCTATCTCCTTTGAGCAGGTCGATTTCTTCCATGCTGATGATTTCCTTGAGCAGAGGGTGTATTATTTCTTTGTTCTACAGATTCAGTTCTGGTACATTTTCCTTCACTTTTCCTTGGTGGTTGGTTATCTTCCTTTGTTTATGCATATTTGTGGTTGTCAATGAATGTAGATTTGATGAACTTGATGGATTCTTTGTTGCTTGGTTGATCACTACTTGATCCTTCTTCATAACCCAAACCAGTTTTCAACCTTGGATTCCTTTGTTGATTCAGAATGGTGGCTAATCCTTCTGAGGCTTTAATACTTGACAGATTTTGGTGATACAATGCCTTAAACTTCTCCATCTATTTTATGGTTTTTACTACCTCTTCTTTCAAGGCTTCACATCTTGCTTTCTTCTCTGATAACTTATGTTTCAAAATGTCCTATATTTTCTTTGCCTCTTCTAACTCCACTTTTATCAAGGCAAAGTCTTCATCAGGTTTTTTACCATTCTTTTCAAACTGCATCAACAACTGTTTTTGTTTTCTCTTCTTACGTCTAAGTCTGTCAATCTCTTCTAAAGCACTGATTAGTTCACCTTCCATATCAACCACGACTTCTTCATCAATAACATTACTTCTTGTGATTTTATTATCATAATCCTCTTTGGCCATAAGAATAAAGTCATTAACCTTATCTTCACAAGAAGAGTCACTATCTGTGTCTCCTGAAGAGTCATCATTGCTTACACATAAACTTTTCTTTTTACCAAATCTCTTGGATTGTACTTCTCTTAACCTTCAGAGTTCTGGTATTTCTTCTTGTGTGGACACTTAGATGCAAAGTGACCAATCTTTCCACAGTTAAAACATTTGAAGGGCAGCTTGCCTTGGTATTTGCCTGATCCTTTCTTTAACCTTCTCACAAATTTTGCCTCAATATCATCTAATTCTGAATTGGTATTCTTGTCTTCTTTAAAAGATGCTTCTCTAGTGGTGGATTTATCTTTGCTAATCCTCATTTCATAAGCAGTTAGAGTTCCTAGGAGTTGATCAATAGATATAGTTTTAAGATCATTATGTTCTTCTATTGCAGAAACTTTTGGATTAAATCTATCAGGCAAAGATCTTAAAATCTTCTGAACTAAAAATGTGTCTTCAATCTTCTCACCAAGATCCTCCATGGCATTCACAATATCCTCAACTCTTAAAAAATATTTACTAACAGTTTCATCCTCATTCATCTTTAGTTGTTCAAATTTCAATCTATATGTCTAAAGTTTGGCACCTTTTACTTTCTCATTTCCTTCATAACTGCTAATAAGTTTATCCCACATCTCTTTGGCAGATTCAAGATGCATCACCTTTACAAACTCAACTTTAGCAATTCCACTCAAGATAGCATTCATTGCCTTTGAATTGAAGCTAAATTCTAGCTTATCATCTTTGGAAGCTAGCACAATGGGTTTTGTATAACCAGTCTCTACTACATCCCAAACATTAGCACCTAAGGCCATAATGTATGTTCTCATTCTAACTTTCCAGAAAGAAAGTTTTTTTCCATCAAATAGTGGAGGCTTATTGGTTGAAGTCCCTTCATGACTAGTCATGTTTAAGCTTATGGATCTACCTTTAAATAAAAGGAACCTGCTCTGATACCAATTGTTGAAATTACTAAGACATTTGAGAGGGGGGGAGGATGAATCAGTTGTTACTGTGCTTAAACAATCTTGTGCCTATTAAAATATTATTAATCTTCTCCAAGTGATCATCAAGATTATGCAAGACATGAATAGCAGAAATAACAAACATCAATCACACATATGATATACATAGAGACATATATTCACGAGGAAACCCATAAAGGGAGAAAACCTCTTCTTCTTAGAATGATAGGCAGTATTTTAAGTTCTGTACATCATCTTTCTTCGAGCACCAACTCAAAATGAGGCTGTAACCTCTTCTTTAACAAGTTGCAACTTGCTGAGAGCACCTACCACCCTGGTTTTTCTGGCTACAACCAGATGGAAGCAACAATTCCCTGTGTTCAAGCACCCACTTGAAACTCTGAGGACAACAATCCTCCCTAGCACCACCCTACCACCCTGATTATAAATATTTGCTTGAATGATAGCTTACAACAATACAGATATGTCAATGCTTACCATTTCTTCTATGTTCTTCAATTCTTCTCTGCTTCTCTCTGTTCATGCTTGCCTCCACTTGTTGTCTCTTTCCATCTATTATTTTTCTATTCTTCGCATGATGTTAAGTTCTTGTACATTCTTCTCTTTTCACCATTTCTGCTTTGTCCCGCTTTTATTGTTCATTTCTGAGTTTGTTCTCACTCTGTTCATACTATAATTTCCGTTACATACGGTTCAACTCATTTTGCTGAGAAAACAACCTTTTTCACTTAGTCACTGCCTTTTTCTTTTATGCTTTCTCTCCTTCTTCGTTACACTACGAATCTCCAACACCCAAGAACAATGATTCAGCTAATCCATTACACTATGAATCTCCAATGCCAAGAACAATGATTCAGATAGTATAATTGAATCGTAACTGGTCAATAAATCACAAAGTGAAACAATAACCATTCGATTAGATTGTCTATTTAATCTGCGTCGTTGGATGATACGCGCAGAGGCTTAAATCGCGAAGTGAAACAACAACCCTTCGATCAGATTGTCGATTTAATAAGCACCGTTGGATTAAATCCACAAAGGCGCTAAGTTCCTCTCCACGTGACCACTGGTTGTGACCATATGCCAACCAAAAAGGTGCTTTGTGACTTCGCACATTGGATATTTTTCTACGAGTCACCTCGATTCTCCCAACTCCTGATCTTCGAGGTGGAGCCTAGCAACGCTAGCTCCTTCCCCTCATTCTCCACTAACATGACCTCGGCTGTGACTTGGGGCCAAGCACTTAGGGACTTCGCATTTTGGGAAGTTGGAAGTTAGATCACTTCCTTTCTTCAAGGTTCGAGCTCCTGAACTCCACCATGTCATATCAATGGTCCACAGTCCTAATTGATCCGATGGCCCAGATCTTTCCTTCATGAATCAGGACTTCGCGACTTCACATTTCAGCTCTTGTCCAATTGATGGCCCATGACATTCCTCGATCAACGGTTGTGATCACCTTCATGAACTCGTACTTTGCATGTTTTTGCTTCTCCTATCTTTGATTTCCCGATTTGCAAATCAGTGCAATGTTGATCTCTCGCCATGTGTCATGCCTTAATGAGCGGTCATGATTCCTTCTGAGCTTTGGAGTATTTAATGACTCTTGGGCTCATCCTCCTTGCAACTCCATTAGATCTAATGGCCCATGGCTAATAGTTCCTCTTCTCTCCAGAGATCTCTATCGTCCTTCGATACTATCAATGGCTCCTTGGCAAATAACTCGGCGTCAACCCTTCTGATCTTAACTCCATGAGGTGACTTCGACCCTCGTCCTTCCTAAGCTTGTAGATAGCAATTTCTCATGGTCTATTCATTCTCGATGCTATCATCTATGCTTTCATGTTTTCCATCAATGCTACCAATATGCCATCATCGCTATTGTTCTTGCCATTAATGACAAGCACACTCTTCTTGTAACCATGCCAACACGTTGCTTATGTGGGCCACTTTTCTATGAAACATTGGGAAAGTGAGTACTTCTTTCATTAACCATTCTTCCCTTCTATTTGTGTTGATTTGTGGTATTATTTACACTCTCGACATCCTCTACTTTCTTTTCAACAATTATTGTTGGTGGGTCTTGATTTTCACCCTCCTTCTCTCCAAATAAAAATGTATTAGCAAGTGAAATTCTAAAACTAATATATCTCATATGGTGCATGAAAAAGTGGTTAGGCTCAAACCCCTTGATTTATTCTCTAGACTTTAAACTGTATTGGTCCAACTGCAATGAAATTCATCAATTTTTGAAATACCTCTCAATTGAATTTCCCCAATTTTCCACGATAAAGGAATGAATTGCTTTTTTCTTTTATCGTGAAAGAAATATACCCAAAATCTATATTGTCTGGCAACCTCTATAGAAAATATTTTATCAAGAACATAGTACGGGACATAAAGAGGCATTTCACGGGAACAATAGATTCTAACAACACTATAGTGTTCCATACTTCCAATGCTCCCCTTTTTATCCAAGAACGTTGATGCTTCCAAGGATAGTTTGGATGTTTTTGGCCAAAATATAAGTTTCTTAAAAGAAGAGACAAGCGCGTTATAAACTTAATAAAAATGGTATGTATCCTTTTGTTTCCATAAGGCTTGGTACCACATTTGTATTGGTGAATATTACAGTCAACTTATCTTCCCGCACTCAAACCCTTAAACATATGACAGTAGGTGATAGAAAATATTAAATATGAGGACATATAAAATCTCTTGTTTTTCTTGAAATTTGATAATTGTGAAGAGATTTCTCCATAAATGATCTTTGCCCAGTCAAAGATTGTTTTTTCATGAACTATGAAATGTGAAAGATAAAGAGCCAATTGAGGAATACTTGTTGTAGAGTCTTGACTTGTCACTCTGGAAAAAATCTATGCTATCTATTGATAAGTGTTTTTCACTAAACTAACTTGAATATTGGATAGGTCTTCAGGCACCGTTGTAGGATCTTCAAGATATTCTTGTAAAAGTTCCAGTCCATTGTTTATTTCCTTCAAAAATATTTTGGATTTGTCTCCTTTGAATGTGATTGTCGGCTCGAGAAGTTTTAACATTCTTTTAAACACTGATGGTGATAGAGAAATGGGAGATTCTCATTGAAGTTGGATTATCATGCGATTTCGATCATATTTGTCTACACACCAGGAAACGATCTCTCTGGAATCAAAAACTTCTGGTACGCAACCTACTAAGGCAATTCCTAATGTCCAGAATTTTCTTTCATTCATTTCTGGCAATGACAGTGATGAATAGTACCAATATGACCTCGACCACTAGAATCTTTGGTCCTCTCGCCCAAACAAGTTCAGAGTATCACCACAAAATTGTTCTCTTCTTCTTGTTTCTATGTTTGATGAAGTTGGCAGACTCTTGTACAATCACTTTAAGATGTTAATTTCAAAGTAAAAAAAAATTGATAATATAACTTCAAACTCTTCTTTCAAAGGAAGTATTAATGTGAATTAAATTCGAGTTAATGGAGAAATGACTCGAAAAGTGTGCCATTAATAATGACCTTTAAATATTTTAATTATCTATTACCCTCCGTAAAATTAGCATTTAATATGTCTTTGGAAAAGTGATAAGACAATACACGTATTACGCAGAGGATCGGATGTACATGACAAGAAATATTAGAATCAAGACAAACTCGCAGGTCCGCCAACCCATGGTGAAGACTCAAAAAATGGTTAAGTATGGAGTTGCATCGGTCAAACATAAGGAGAAAAGGATTTCAAAAAGTTATGACC
>ML829168.1:63430-78841 GCA_009831015.1 Picea engelmannii | reverse complement strand
TCTGATTCAAGTGCTATTTCTGTTGCTATTTCGTATATCATTTCTGTGTATTGTGAAGATTATGCTGGATATTTTACTGTTATTCTGTCATTTCTAGCATTTCATTTCTGTTCTGCATATTTTATATATCTGGTATCTTGCAAAAGGTCATAAGAAAATTTTGTAGGTTCATGGAATTATTTCTTGTTGAAGGAGATTCATGTTCATATGAATATGAGAGAATAGGTGACGTAAAGGTTCCTTTGAGGTACAAACATATACTGATACCATGGGTACCCAATGAACTTCCTTAGATGGAAACTGAATTTGTGTCAATGAGAGGATTTATCACATTTCTCCATCATCCATACATGGTCTGGGTATATTCTCCATGGATGGCATAAAGGTGAAAGATGGAGGACTTTTTGAGTTGATGGATTATTTCTGACCATGCTACAACTATGGATATTGGTTGAGGCTAGTTTGATATATGCCAAGTATGCGGAGATATGAAGTCGTTGCAAATTACATACAGCTAAAAGACAATGATCACAATAAAGGAGAGATGTTGCATATTGATGGAAGGCCAAAGGCATCGGGAAATATTGCAAGGCTTATTAATAGTGCAAGACCCAGGAACAACAATAAAGCAACCCAATTGTATATTTTAGGGGCATGAAGGAAATCAAATATTCATATGCGCAGTGAAAACAATAGTTGAAGGGGAAGAGTTGTTGATCAATTATGATTTGAATCAAATCGCTGGAAGTATTGTTATTATGGGGGTAAACATGTTCTACCAGTATACCAAACTTGTAATTAATGTTTTCCTTTTTATATCTTTAACATAAATTTTAATAGCTCATGCTTCTTAGATTACTTTCTAACATTCTAAATTATCATGCATCTTATAATATGGTAGGGTGATCATGGGAAGGCATTGGCTAGATCGAAGTAGGTATAACAGTGATTTTCATATTATTTTTTGTTTACGATAATCTAATTAACATGTTTATTTGTTGATGTAGACGAGCACACCATCGGAGCAGGATGCTATGTGGAATGAAATATATTATTCCATTAACCCGGTGGAAACAATTCAAAAATCCTTGAGAAAGGAAAATAAGGAATACATTGAATTGGCTAGGTCTAGGCCACTTATAGAGGAGGGAAGAAAAAGGATGGAAACTTTAAGGTAGGATATAGAACAATATGGGGTAAGTGCAATTAAAAAAAAAACTATTTCAGACATATATTGATTTATGAAAAAAAATTATGATACCATTATATGAGAAATACTCTAACATTTTATTTTTATAGGAAATTTTGCATCTAAAGGGGCAACTTGGTCATGGGGATGTTGCTAGTGGCAGTGATGCACAAACCCCAAAGCATCCTAGCACGAGCCACATACCTGAGAGGTTATTTTTCTCTTTGTTTGTATCTCAAAGGACTGAAACACCTGGGGCCCATGAGACACCCCCACTGCACACGCTAGACCATGCTCATGAGGGTCTACAAGGGGGATCTCATGAGGATATTAGTTATGTGCAGCTAGATCATGCGCAATGTTATCCTAGGGCAACACATGTTGAAATATCTCAAACACTCTCCATCAAATTGTTGGTGGACGAAAACTTGGTTCCCTTGAAGATACAACAAATCCTAGGTATTTTTGAATATGTTAAATAGATCCAACCATTTTATTGAAACATATATGTTTCATGTTATTTTAATCTAATTATCATATCATTTTTCAAGAAACAATATTTTTTACAAGACCTTACCAAGGCTTGTAACAACCTAATTTGATTATTTAATTTTCATAGTTGTTAATTTAAATTTAATTAATTATTAAAATAAATTCAATAAAAAAAAAAATTATTTTATTATTAAAAGATAGGTGAAGTAATTGATGAAGGGATAAAGTTGTTGGGGAATTAATGAGGGAGATAAGGTAGTTGGGGAATTGAATGAGAGGGGAGGGGACTTGGAGAAGGGTCTCATTTTGTTTTGGAAAATTATGCAAGAGGTGGAAGAGGAGGAGGAAAATTGGGAGAACATATTGTTTTGGAGACTCTCACAGGGCATTGTTGTTGTTGGGAACTTTGGGCTCGGGGGCTAGAAAACCGCAAGGATTCTTGGAGCTAGGGAGTCAGAGAGTTTGTTCCTAGTTGGTTGGGAGGTTAATATTCAGTTGGGCAGTTTGGGCAAGCTCAAGAACAAGAGAACCAGGAACTAAATCAACCAACCTACAGGTTGAGGTATGTATTTTACCAGCTGGTATGTTATCATTATGGTGTTGTTATTATGTTGTTACTGTTGTTGTTTTTAATTCCTGGTATAAGAAAATCATGAAAGAAATTCTAAATTAAATTTCAGTCATTAAAGTGGGAGATTATAGAAAATATTTATTTATTTTGAGTCCAGAAATAAGTAGAATTTACAAATGGTATCAGAGCCTAGTTTCAAAGTTGAAACTTAGGTCTTGAACAACCACTTAGCTATGTAAACCAATGCCTAAGATAGGATGTAACCAGCTACTTGGAAGGATGAAAACTTTCACTATTGACTAGTACCTGCAAAGTAGACAAGTAGACACAAAAAAAAAAGATACACAGATTTTAACATAGAAGACCTATAATAGAAGAACATAAGAAAATAATTCACATGGGTTTTGACATTTAAAATTCACATAGAGCCTGCGCCAAATGTGTCAAACAACATCTCGACAAATAATCTAAAATCCCTAACATTTGAGCGCCTTGTCTATATTACAGTCCGCAATGAAGTTCAGAAAATAATAATCATCATATCAATGGATATGAACAAGAACAAAGGCTTAGTAGGATCCAATGGTTTTTTTTGTTTTGCATCGCTAGGAAGGATTTGTTCTCCCCCTCATAAAATGGGTAATTTATACATCATCACCTTCATCAAAACCATGGAATCACAATTTCTGAAAATGAACACAAAAATTTTAAAACAGCCAAGACTATTTCTGGAAAAAATTAACAAGCACGAGGTCTTTGAAATAAAATGTACGCAAACAACCACGTGCTAGATAACCATCACCAAGGGTCGACCAAGGATTCATCATATGCAAAGTTAGAATAATATTTCACTCATGGGGGGACAAGAGGAGAGCCCACGAGACCACATAGCATGCACTACGCGTCTCCAAGTTTATCCAACACCTGGGTGCCGAGAGATAAGGCATCAACAATCATTCCCATCGAGAATCCACAAGAGCACCCATGGCTTTATAGCTAGTGAACTACGCATTCGAGACCAAGCGCCAAGCCACCAAGGAGCTCATAGACCTCTCAGCTATACACTACAAAAAGCACCGAGCAAGTGGGCAGATCCCACAGGGACCCATTATGCACCAGCACCTCCTAGCACCCCGCCACCGCCACCGCCACCGTCAAACATAGGATATGTGTTTTTGTCTACGAGTGCTCACCCATTCATTGATCTAGTGCTCAAGTTTTCCTCCTCCAATGTTCGTGTTTCTCACACTAGGTAGTTGCGCAAGGAATAATTCAGTCACGTAGAGGCAAGGAGGGCAGTCATCTTGGCATCCATGGGCGTGTCTTTCAGGCCATCGACCTTGAACCCAAGGCAACACCCATGAACCTGCAAAAAACAAAAAGGGGGTAAGTTGGCCTGGAGGTCATGGTTGTGCCCTATTGGAAGACGGGCAGTCATCCATGGGGACCGAAGCCATGACCTCGAAGCCTCGACTATGCAGAAACGGCGAGCAAGGCTAGGATGGAGGACGAAGCATTGTGGAGTAGTGCAAGTGAGAAAGGTTTCCTTTTATTTTTGTATTGAAAGAAGAGAGCGAGGGGGCATGTGGGCCTCATGCGAGGACCCACCATGCCTCAAAAAAAATTATTTTTTTATTTTTATTTTTATATATTATTTATTTTTATATATAAATAATTTAAATTATTATTATATATAAATTATTAAACTATTTAAATCATTTAAATCGTGTAAAATTTAAATTATATAAAATTATACATATTATATAAAATTATATTATACATATTTTATATAATATTATACATACACATAATGCAATATATTGTATGTGGTATAGATGAGTGTTGTAATATATGGTAGTTATTATAATGATATATATGATATAAGTGTAGTGTATAATATGTGAATATTGATTATATATACATTATTGTATATATAAGTAGATGTTATATATAATTATAAATTGATAATTGTTTGAAGGGATTGATTACTCAAAGATATAAGCTCTATGAAAGTATAAAGTGATTTATGGAAGGGTTAGACACTTAAATAAGAAATCCAATTAGAGTAAGGGGTAAGGATACCATAGTATTAGTGCATCTAGCAAGGTAAGAAACATCAAAGGATACCTACTAAGATACCAAGATTAGATGATTTAACCCTAACCTAAGCCACTTACCCTAAAGAGAGTAATGTTTTTTTACAGACAGGTAAAAAAGAAAACTTACGCCTAACCCTATGTTTGAAAGTATAAGTTTGAGAAAATGTGGGATGCATTAAACTCTTCTCTGATAAGAATTTGTTTTGATGCAGATTGATTTATTAAAGATGGTTAGGACTCGGGGAAATCGAGGTTGAGGGGCATCATCACAAGGACCGCCAACTTCGGCGTTGCCACCACCATCACCTGAATTAGCTCTCATTTTGCGCTCCTTAGACGTTATTAATGAGACATTAAATGGATGTCAGTCGGTAGATTTCGGAGTGGAACCCCCACCATTTGGAGTGGGTAACCCTGAAGCATCGAGGGACTCAGAGGGAGGGCCTCCACCGGGCCACATCACTAGAGAACTGCAGAATATCAAACTCCCATATTTTGTTGGGGGTCGTGCAAGTGAACGTGCAGAGGCATGGTTAGAAGGAATGACACGATGTTTCTCCTTAAGAGACTTTTCTTCCACATCAAAGGCAAAGATAGAAATCTTTTAGTTGAGGGACAATGCCTTGAACTGGTGGGGTAACCTGGAGAGGCAGTTGCGCCTTACCCCAGACACCGTCTCTAAGGAGATTTTTGAGGAAAGGTTCTGGAGGAAATATTTGTCTACATACTACAAGGAACAACAAGTAGGAGCATTTCATGCTCTATTTCATGGAAATGGGACTGTGGAAGAGTACGAGATTAGGTTCATGGAGTTAGTAAAATATGTCTCGTACATGGATACCGATCAACAACAAGATGAACGTTTTGTGTACGGGCTAAACCCTAAGATAAGGGACATGGTACAGATGTGGAAACCATCGTTTGTAGTTGAATAAGTTGAAAATGATCGTTACGCAGAGGAGAACATGAGCTTAAATAGAGGTATGAGTTCAACCATTCCACAACATCCTGGATTTGTGGGAAAGGCACCTAGAAAGTTCTCCAAGGGAGGAAGCTCTAGGCCACCCCCTTATGGAAATAGAGTCACCCCTAGAGAAGTTACAATAGGTATTTCAATGGCAGTGAGTGCATCATCCCACTCATCACCAATGACGCAGGCAAGTCCACGACCTTCTCAGGGAGCAACAAGTAGGGGCAGGGGTTCCATAGGAAGGAACTCATTTCAGAGACTGTCACAGGGCAGTGTGCAGGTTCCATCTGGTGTTACTTGTTGGAGGTGTGGAGTACCTCATTACCAGTGTGATTGTCCAAAGTCACAAACAATATTTGTGCATATAGAAGGAAAGGCCCATATGGGAAGAGAAAGTAGTATCCACCAAATTTATGCAGTGGTTAATAACCTCCAGGAAGAGCATCAATCCACTGTGGTGGAGTCGTCAGGTACGCTAAATAATGTCAATGTTAAAATTTTATTTGATTATGGTGCTACGGATAGTTTCATTTCACCTTGTGCATTAGAAAAGTGTGGGTTGGCAACCTACAAGCACGATGACTTTAAATAAGTCAAGATGGATTCAGAGGAAAAACAAGTGGTAGGACCTAGCGTCGATAATTGTCAAATAGACCTGGGAGTGTGTACTACTAGGTTGAAGGTGTACGTCACTACTCTAGGGATGTATGACCTAATCATTAGGATGGAATGGTTAGAATCTCATCGAGCTATGGTAGATTGTTTCGCAAAAATAGTGCTTTGTGTTGACGATGAAGGAAGGTCAATGAAAATCCACAGTGTACGGAGGAAGGTGTCTCTACGCTTTATCTTGACCATGAAGGTTAAACGTTGCATGAGGCAAGGTTGTCAATTATATGTATTGGAAGCAGTCAATGAAGGGAAAGGACCTTCCTTGGATCAGTATCCAGTATTTTTGGATTTTAAGGATGTTTTTCTGAAAGAGTTGTCAAGGTTACCTCGTGAGAGGGAGCTTGATTTTACCATTGAGCTAAAAACTGGTGCAAATCCAATTTCCAAGACTCTGTATAGGATGACATTGTCAGAACATTGTGATTTCCAAATGAAGTTGAAGGAACTACTTGACTTGGGACTAATAAGGCCTGGTGTCTCACCTTGGGGTGCACCAGTAATGTTTTTCAAGAAGAAGGATGGTTCCTTGTGACTGTGTATATATTACAAGGACTTGAACCGTGCTACAGTGAAAAATCAATACCCAATGCCATGAATAGATGACCTCTTTGTTCAGATGAACAGAGCAGCAGTTTTCTCAAAAATTGATCTGCGATCAGGGTATCACTAGTTAAGGATTGAGGAAGGCGATATTCCTAAAACTGCCTTTCAAATTCCGTTTGGGCATTACGAGTTCATTGTCGTACCTTTTGGTTTGACCAATGTGCCAGCAGTATTCGTGAGCCTCATGAATGGTGTATTCCAAAATTACTTAGACAACTTTGTACAGGTATTTCTAGATGGTATCCTCATCTATTCCAAGAACGAAAGAGAACATGAGGAACACTTGCAAGTGGTGTTGTCATGCCTTAAAGAGAACAAATTGTATGTCAATTTTTCGAAGTGTTCTTTCTTCCAGAAAGAAATTCACTATTTAGTTCATATCATTTCCGGTGAAGGAATCTTTGTGGATCCAGAAAAGGTAAAGGACATTATGGAATGGTCTGTGATGAAAAATGCTCACAGGGATAGCGGGTTACTATCGGAGGTTTGTGGAAGGGTTCTCTAAATTAGCGAAACCTGTCACCACCTTGTAGCACAAGGGGTCAGGTATGAATAGACAGAAGAATGTGATATTGCATTCATCAAGATTAAGCTGTTACTAACTAGTGAACCAATTCTATGAGTATCAGATATGGAAAAAGACTTCACAGTCTGCACAGATGCCTCAAAGAAAGGATTGGGGGTCATGTTAATGCAGGATGGGGGAGTGATAGCATATGCATCAAGAAAGTTGAAGCAACATGAGGAGCTTTGTGCTACTCATGGTTTAGATTTGGAAGTTGTAATGCTAGCTCTTAAGCTTTGGAGGCATTATCTAGTGGGGTGAAGCTTTGAGCTCAAAACTAACCATGAAAGCTTAAAGCATCTCTTCACTCAAAGGGATCGCAATTCCAGGCAGAGGTGATGGAGTGAGTTTATGAGTGAGTATGATTTTGGAATTTCTTACATCAAGAGAAAGGAGAATGTGGTCGTTGATGCCTTGAGCAGGAGACCATGTGTCTTCTCCTTGGTACCCTTAAAGGTTAATCTTAGGGAGTGTGTGTTGGGGCAACTTCTTGGAGATAGTGGGTATTTAAATTTTACTTCAACCCTCCAAAATGGGAGGAAAATAGAGCCAAAGTATGAAGGATATATCCTGGAAGCAGATGGATTATTAAGATATCTGAGAAGGATGTACATACCCATAGGTGGCGATACTCGAAGCATCATACTCAAGGAATCCCAGAGATCACTTCATTGTGCACACCTGGGTGTGAAGAAGATGTATGCATACATGAAGAAGCTTTTCTTCTGGGTAGGCATGAAGTGTGATGTATTTCATTTCATCGTCAGGTGCCTAGTGTTGGATTACTGAGAGGGGGGGTGAATCAGTAATAGACCAATTTAATCCTTTTTAACCATATAATCCAAGTGTTATATCAATGTAGCATTATCATCCAATAACTGCAAAGTAAATAAGAAATGAAAAAATGAACAATCATACGCAATACACCAATGTTTTACGTGGAAACCCAAAGCGAGAGAAAACCATGGAATTTTTTTTCTTATATGTCTTGAATATTTACATTCATTGGAAGCACCAACTTGCTTTGTTTTCCAGCTGCAACTGGAAGGAGGCTCCAACCCCCTTGTTTCTCAGGCTACAACCTGAAGGAAGCTCCAACTCCCCTATTCTCTGGCTACAACCAGAAGGAGGCTACAACCCCCTATGTTCTCTGGCTACAACTAGAAGGTGGATACAACCACTTGTCCTTGCCCCATCCAAACACCCTATAGTAGAAGTAGAATGATGGAACCACTATCACACTATCACTGTGATATATACCACTGTAAAAGTGTACCAATAAACCTAAACCATACATCAACTTATACCTCAACCTGTAATCAACCTGTACCATAAACAAGTGCATCAACCATGCACCAACCTATAAAAAACAATCTGTAATCAATGTGTACCATAAACAAGTGCATCCAACCATGTACCAAGTATGTACCAATCATGTGTCAACTATTCATCAACTATGACTCATCAATATGTACCAAAATCATCAACTATACACCTCGTGTATGTACCAACGCATTAACTACTTGTCTCAACCATGTACCCAACATGTACCTTAACCAAAATCCCTCATCAATTTCATCATCCAAATATGATTTGTAACTCTGTAATAGACCTGGGGTATATGATCACATACCTGCAAACCTTCCTTAAATTTTACAACAAGAGACTAGCATTTTCATCAAACTTTTCTTTAGTCTCACATGACTAGTTTGGGATTAGTCAACAACCCTAACTTGAAATAATCATAACTATGTACCTGTAATGAATAAATATCTGAAAATAGTACACAATGTTCTTTAGTTTTTTTAATGCAATTCCTCCAGGTGTCACTAATTGGAACCTCTCAGAAAAGGAGTTATAGCAAAAATGGCATACCTTGCTGAATTCTAGCTTATTCTAGAGAGAAACCTTTTAGAGCGTACCCCACATGGAATATTTGTTGAATGGATCTGAAAATGTTACACAGAATAATTCAAACTGTACTCTAACCAACATATTTTGTCTTACTGAATTTGGATCTGTTATGAAGAATTTATGACGTTTTTACCCGAAACACCTGTTTTAGACTAGTTTCAGGACTAGCAACAAACCCTATTTTCCACTGAGTGTAACTCCAAAACTACAAAAGCCCACAAGCTGAATTTTTTACCACGGATATTTGGATATGTTTCCTCAATTGCCTATCAATTTCACATTTTGAATCATTCTAGAAAAATGTTATTGCGAAAATGGTGAGATGACCTATAAATAACATACCTTAGAAAGAATCATCAAAAGAATTTATCCTCCCTTGCATTTCGGCCTTCTTTTCTTCACCTTCCCTCTGAAATTCAGCTTATATATCCTTTGATTACCTCAATCACCTATAGATATTCATCATTCTCAAGTGTGGTGTAAAATGAGAAAGCCTTGCCTCTTATTTATACTCTCCAAATATCTTCCTTAGAAGCATCTTCTAGGTCACTTAACCCATTTCTAGGTCACTTAACCCATTTATAGGTCACTTAACCTATTTTCCTCATTTTTAGGGTTAACCACTTTCCATAATTAGAAATTTATCCATTACTTTATCATTTAAATATTCCTCCTTGACTTTGTCACCTCACTTTATCATTTAAATAATCTTCTTTGATTTTTTCACTTCACTTTATTATTTAAATAATCCTTCCTGACTTTGTCACTTTACTTTATCATTTAAATAATAATTTCTTCTTTGCAATCTCTTTGACTTATTTGACCTTTTGGGGCTTCAAGACAACATATGAGGGTCCTCCAACTTCGTAAGGCCATAACTCTCAAACCGTGAGGAGTTATGTGACGTTCCACATACCACCAGAAATGGCATGACATGTACTATGCATATAGAATAGTATTACCTTCAAATATATTAAAATTCATACCATTATACATGAAAAAACCTTGGTTCCATTACCCAAACCTTTGTGCTACCAAAATTCGCTACCGGACTTTCTTCAAGGGTTGACATCAATGAAAACCAACCTTAATAAACAATCTCCCCCTTTAGCATTGATGGAAACACGCTGATGCAATACTGAAATTATGTCATGCAATACTGAAGTCATATCACTCATGCTCCCCCTGGAAACATCCCTATGTCCTCTGCGTCTTTGTGACAATTGCTCCCCCTGGAACAATGCCCTTGTCCTATGCATCTAATGAATCTTTCCCCCTTTATCATCAATGGAAAATGTATATTTCCATCTGGGGTTGCTCCCCCTAACTGAACTGTCCTCTTTATGGTGCTTCCTCATGTACATCTAAGACATATAAGATAAGCATCCAAAATCATTCATTTTGGAGTAGAAATAACTCTGAGTCTCTGGAGAAGATACTCAAAGGCTTCCCGTGGAAGTGTTTTTGTAAAGATGTCTGCCACTTGTTCTTTTGTGCCCACATACTCAACTTTGATGTTCTTTTCTGAAACCTATTCCTATAGAAAGTGATACTTGATTGGAATTTGCTTCATCTCGGAGTGCATCACCGGGTTCTTTGAGATACTAGTGGCACTTGTATTATCACAATAGATTGGAATGGGCTCATCATACTCAACCTGTATATCTGTGAAAGTTTTATTCATCCAAAGAACCTGTGTACAACATGTTGTTGCTGGAATATACTATGTCTTGGCTATAGATAGAGATACTGATGATTGTTTCTTGCTTATCCATGATACTAAAAACTCACCCAAGTAGAACTCTTCTCCACTAGTGCTTCGTTGGTCATCAATACAACCTACCTAATCTGCATCTGTGTAGGCAATAAGAGATAGATCATTTCCTTTTGGATACCATAATCCAAACTCTTATGTTCCTTTGAGATATCTGAAAATTCTCTTCACTGCTAATACATGTGAGTCCTTTGGTGCTGCTTGAAATCATGCCACATGTCCAACTGCCTGCATTACATTTGGTCTGGATGTTGTCACATATAGTAGCTTGTCAATCATTGACATGTATTTCCTCTGATCTATAGACTTTGAATCATCATCTTTGCTTAACTTGCAACTGGTTTGCATGGGAGTGATAACTGGTTTGCAATCTTCCATTCTGAACCTCTTTAGAATTTCTCTGATATACTTGGTTTGAGAAATAAAAATTCCTTGGTTTCTTTGACGTATCTGAAGTCCCAGAAAGAAGGATAGTTCTCCAAGTAATGACATTTCAAATTCATTTTTCATATCCTTTGCAAATTTTTGTCTTAACCTGTCATCGTCACTATCAAAAATAATATCATCAACATAAACTTCAATTAATAAAATATTACCTTGACTTACCTTGATGTAGAGGTTGTTGTTTGCACTTTCTTTTCTAAACCCTGCCTACTGTAGATATTTATCCAGTCTAGAGTACCATGCTCTAGGAGCCTGATTTAGACCATACAAGGCCTTCTTTAATTTGCACACATAGTCTACATTCTCTGACAACTGAAATCCTTCTGGTTGTTCAATGTAGACTTCTTCTTCAAGTTCCCCATTCATAAAAGTTGATTTTATGTCCATCTGATACACTTTAATATTTTTGGAGCATGCATAAGCTAAAAGCAATCGTATTTCTTCCATTCTGGCAACTGGGGCAAATGTCTCTTCAAAGTCGATTCCTTCAACCTATGCATATCCTTTACATACCAATCTATCTTTGTTCCTTGTAACATGTCCATCTTCGTTCAATTTATTCTTGTATACCCACTTTGTGTCGATCACATTCTTATCCTTTGGTCTTGGAACCAATTCTCAAGTGTCATTTTTCTCTATTTAATCCAATTCTTCATCCATGGCCTTGTAACTCGTCTGCTTGGTTTATTTGGAGGTACTTGTTGACCTTTCTCTTCTGCTTTTGTCATATTCTCTTCATCTTCCTCTTCTACTTCCTTTTCATCTTCTTCTTCTTCTTCGAAAAGTTGTTCCATTGATTCATTTTCTTCTTCCTTTGATTTTGGTCTGCATGTTTCATCAATTGTTACATTGATGCTTTCTACAACTTTGTTCAATCTCAGATTGTAACACTTGTATGCTTTCCTTGTACTTGAGTAACCAACAAGTACTCCTTTGTCCACACGAGAGTCCAACTTTCCCATTTTTCCATCTTCTCTTTTGATGTAGCATTTGCTTCCAAAAATTCTTAAGTGCTTCACATTTGTTGGTCTTCCTTTCCATAGCTCGTAGGGAGTTTTGTCAGTGTTGTTTCTGAGAATTAATTTGTTTTGAATTTGAACTACAGTATGCACTGCCTCTGTCCAAAATATATCTTTCAATTTGGAATCCATTAGCATTGTTTGATCCATTTCCTGTACCGTCATGTTCTTTCTTTCAACAACTCCATTATGTTGAGGTGTCCTAGCAACACTGAATTGTATTTTTATTCCATGACTCCTGCAGTAGTCCATAAATTAATTTAAAGTGAACTCCTCTCCATTATCAAATCTCAAGCATTTGATTTTTGAATCCATTTCGTTTTCAACCATTTCCTTGTAGATCTTGAAGTTTTCAAAAGATTCTGACTTATTCTTGAGAAATCAAACTACAGTCATTCTTGTAAAATCATCAACTAATAATATAAAGTATTTATCACCTTTTAAACCCTTTGTTGTAGGTGGTCCAACTAGATCAGTATTCACAATTTCCAGTGGTCTTGTCCTTGAATATTCATTTGATTTGAACCTGGTCTTTGTTTGATTTCCTTGTTGACAATTCTTGCATAAAGTGTTGGTTGGTTTCGTGATTTGGGGCATTTCTCTGACTACTTCTCTTCTGTTGAATTTGACAAGGTTATCAAAATGTATGTGACCCATTCTTCTATGCCATAGCCAACTTTCATCTTCCTTTCCTAGAAAATCACTTTTCATTTCCAATTTCACTTAATACATATATGTTTCTTGAAGTTCTCACAGCTGTGGCAATCAATTTTCCGAAACCTTATTTTCTTATCTCGCACTTTTGTGAATCGAAAGGAACTTTATGACCTTGGTCACACATTTGACTCACACTTAGAAGATTATGTTTCATATCTTCTACTAGTAGAACATTTTTTTCCTTGGTATTCTTGTTCCCTATTATGACTGTGCATTTTCCAATGATTTTAGCTGAATCATCATTTCCGAAGGAGACTGGTCCATCTCTTTCCTTTTGTAATGTAAGAAACTTGTCTCTATCACCTATCATGTGTTTTGAACAGCCACTATCAACATACCAACCACATTTCTTCTACTTATCTTGTAGAGCGAGTGTGCATTCTTCATTGCTATATTGATCATGCTTTCTTATCCATGTTCTTTTATGAGGTTCCTATCTGTGACTATTGTTATTCTATTGTGGTTCTCTAGGAGGGACTGTCATTCTGCAATCTTTGGTCAGGTGTCCAAAATTGTTACATTTGTAACATTCCACTTCAGTGCTCAAAGATTCAAACATGTTGTAACTTCTTCTCTGTGTCTCACTAGGCCTTCTTGGATAACCCATTTGTGTACAACTTTCAAAGTCGTTTGATCAAGGGATCAAATTTTGCTTAAATTTCAAAGTGCTCGGAATGCGACAAAAACAGTGTCATTGTGTCTGTCTCGTCTTCCTGATTCTGGCGGTATATTTACTTTGTCAAATGGACTCTATATGGAGAAGATATTGCGATCTGTTCGCCAAGCCAAACAGGCAAAAAATTTGATGCTGACTGTACCAGTCCGTACAGTCCGTACAGTCTGACGTGGTAGGACCGTATGACCGTACAGTGGTGATGTGGCAAGTTTTTTATTGGTTGATGATTGACGAATCGGGAAGTGACACGTGTCATTTGTGTGTCCAATGATATGAGGACACGTGGCCCAATCCATGGGCGCCACGTGTCACTCGTTGACTGGTTAATGGTTGTTGTATAAAATATATGGGAGTCTGTGGGGTTCGACCCCCAGACCTCCCCCCCACAGCATAGCGCCTTCGCACGACCGCCCGACCAATGGGCCACAAGTTGTTACGTGTTATGTAAACATGTTTAAATGTATTTATGTTTACCCTTTTGTATATTGGGCGGGGGGTCGGGCCAGGGCTAAGCTCCGGCCCGTGGTTGTTTGTAATATTATGTGACCGGTGATATAAAATGCGCGCGGGTTTATATATAACCCGTGGTCCATTGTATAACCATACGACTATATTGAAATGTATGTGCGTGATTGTTTGGTGCGTGGGGTTTGGATAGCCCACGGTTTTTGTATTGGCATATGACCCTAATCCGGAGCACGGGAGGTTACGCCCGTTGCAACGAACTTAACCACCTTTCAGCCAAGTGCGCAGTCATATGCGCCATACGCCCAGGTGTCGAGGCGATTAGGGGCTGGCGCACCCTTAATCGTTCTACGGTTTGCACCATTGGCGTGGTTGTGCCCGGTGCTGGGTTTTCACGCTTTAAAATGCGTGTGAGCCAGGTTCATTCAGAAAGGGCGTGCGTTTTGTAGATTCAGAGACAGCAAGCTTGAAGAGGGGGACTTCCAGGAGGCCTAACTTCTTCGTTTTTCGACCGATTGAGGTGCCGAAAGAGCCCAGACAGGGGTTTTGGGACGCTGGGAAGTCATTGGAGAAGTCGGTTTGTCAGTTTGAGCATTGTAAGACATGTTTTTGAGAAATTTTTGAGCAATTAATAATAATGATCCATTGGAAGCTGGACCAGGAGATGTAGCCCATAAGAGGGGTGAACTCCTTTATCAATTGTTGTGCTTATGTGTTTATGTTCATTCATTATGCTTCTGTCTATGTGTAATTTGCATAAGTAATCCTTTAATTTATGTGTTGCACACTGATCCTTTTGCTTTAAACACATAACATTCACTTGCAATAAGTTTTCAATTTTTTCAAGTCTTCTTCATTTTTAGATCAAGTTGGTATCGGAGCACTGGTTTTGAAGAATTGATTGTTTGCAAGTTTTGTTTTTGATGCTCACAAGGTTGAAACTCACAAGAGGAGAAGGTCAACTTGTGGAGCCAAGTTCTTATCCGACAAGGAGGAAGCAAATTCATTCACCGCAAGTTTCAGAGAGACATTCACCAGGCATGGCTCGTGCAGAAAGTCATGAACATGTTCCAGCTGAAAATGAAGATCTCAGAGAGGTTGTCATGGAGTTGAGAGATATGATGAAGATCTTGATGGAATGGAACATAATGTCGCAGGGTAAAGGCTCCAACCCTTCAATGCATAAGGGAGGCGGTGGTGACAAAACTCCAGGCGGAAATGGAGGGAATGGTGCTTCTCCA
>ML829168.1:46209-57846 GCA_009831015.1 Picea engelmannii | reverse complement strand
CCATGAATAGAACTCTTTATGTCTCACTGTCACTGACTTCATCTTCATCTGATGATGAGATGTCTTCTTTGGTGCATATGCTTTTCTAGAAAACTTCCTTTGTGGTTTTTTTTCCTTTATATGTTTGTTTTCATTTTGAGTAACCTTCATCATTTCTCTTTTCCTTATAAGGACATTTGTTAGCAAAATGACCAATACCATCACAATTAAAAAAAATTAAAGGAATCTTACCTCTATACCTACTGTCGGTTCCCTTATTCAATATTTTTACAAAGTTGGCCACTTCTTCATCATCTTCCGAGACGTCACTACTAGTGGTATGTTCTTATTTTTGCCTTCCATTTTGCTTTGACTTTTTGGATGCTTTGAAGGCTGCTTCTTTTATATCTGGATTTTCCTGTTTAGTTCTCATTTCATATGTTGTGAAGATTCCATGTAATTCGTCCATGCTTATTGAGTTTAGATCTGATCTTTCTTCTAGTGTTGATATCTTAGGGTCAAATATCATAGGAAGAGATCTTAGTACTTTTTGAACAATTACAGATTCTTTGATTTCTTTTCCCAATCCTATGATTGCATTTACTGTTTCATCAACTCGTAAAAATTAAGTTGCAATATTCTCATCTTCCTTCATCTTAAGTTGTTCGAACTGACCTCTGTAAGTTTGAAGCTTTGTTGCTTTGACTTTTGAATCTCCTTCATAAATATTTTGAAGTTTTCCCCAAATCTCTTTAGCGGATTTACAATGTGCAACTTTGGTGAATATTGTTTCACTAAGACCATTCAGAAGTGCATTTTTGGCTTTGGAATTATTCTGACTGAGTTTCACTACTTTGTCATTTGTTGGTGGAACTATTGATGTTGTGTATCCATCTACAATTGATTACCAAATTTCAAATCCCTATGCCTGTATATATGTTTTCATCCTTATGCTCCAAAATGCATACTTTTGTCCATTGAATTGTGGTATTCCATTTTTATACAAGTTGTTTCTCTCCATGATCTACCTTTCAGTGGTTAAACTGATTTCTGAAGGAACTTGCTATGATACCAATTGTTGGATTACTGAGAGGGGGGTGAATCAGTAATAGAGAAATTTAATCCTTTTTAACCATATAATCCAAGTGTTATGTCAATGTCACATTATCATCCAATAACTGCAGAGTAAATAAGTAATGAACAAATGAACAATCATACACATACACAATACACCATTGTTTAACGTGGAAACCCAAAGCGAGAGAAAACCACAGAATGTTTTTTCTTATATGTCTTGAAGAATTACATTCATTGGAAGCACCGACTTCCTTTTTTTTCCAGCGGCAACTGGAAGGAGGCTCCAACCCCCTTGCTTCTCAAGAAACAACTTGAAGGAAGCTCCAACTCCCCTATTCTCTGGCTACAACCAGAAGGAGGCTACAACCCCCTATGTTCGCCAGCTACAATCGGAAGGTGGCTACAACCACATGTCCTTGTTCCGTCCAACCGCCCTATAGTAGAAGTAGAATGATGGAACCACTATCACACTATCACTATGAGATATACCAATGTAAACCTATACCAATAAACCTGAACCATGCATCAACCTGTACCTCAACCTATAATCAACCTGTACCATAAACAAGTGCATCAATGATGCACCAACCTGTACCAAACAACCTGTAATCAACATGTACCATAAACAAGTGCATCCAACCATGTACCAAGTATGTACCAATCATGTGTCAACTACTCATCAAATATGACTCATCAATATGTACCAGCATCATCAACTGTACACCTCATGTATCTGCCAACTCATCAACTACTTGTCTCAACCATGTACCCAACATGTACCTTAACCAAAAACCTTCATCAATTTCATCATCCAAATATGATTTGTAACTCTGTAATTGACCTGGTGTATATGATCACATACCTGCAAACATTCCTTAACTTTCACAACAAGAGACTAGCATTTTCATCAAACTTTTCTTTAGTCTCACATGACTAGTTTGGGATTAGTCAACAACCCTAAATTGAAATAATCATAACTATGTACCTATAATGAATAAAGATCTAAAAATAGTATACAATGTTAGATAGTTTGTTTTATGCAATTCCTCCAGGTGTCACTAGTTGGAAACTCTCATAAAAGGATTTATAGAAAAAATGGCATACCTTGCTTAATTCTGGCTTATTCTAAAGAGCAACCTTGTAGAGCGTGCCCCACACGGAATATTTTTTGAATGGATATGAAAATTTTACAAAGAATACTACATACTATACTCTAACCAACGCATTTTTTCTTACTGAATTTGGATCTGTTATGAAGAAGTTATGGCATTTTTACCTAAAACACATGTTTCAGACTATTTTCAGAACTAGCCACAAACCCTATTTTCCACGGAGTGTAACTCCAAAACTACAACGACCCACAAGCTGATTTTTTTACCACAGATACTTGGATATGTTTCCTCAATGGCCTATCAATTTCACGGTCTGAATCAATCTATAAAAAAAAAATATTTCGAAAATGGTGAGATGACCTGTAAATAACATACCTTAGAAAGCATCATCAAAAGAATTTATCCTCCCTTGAATTTTGGCCTTCTTTTCTTCACCTTCCCTCTGAAATTCAGCTTAGATATCATTTGGTTACCTCAATAACCTATATATATTCAATATTCTCAAGTGTGGTGTAAAATGAGAGAGTCTTGCCTCTTATTTATACTCTCCAAATATCTTCCTTAGAAGCATCTTCTAGGTCACTTAATCCATTTCTAGGTCACTTACCCTATTTTTAGGTCACTTAACCTATTTTTCTCATTTTTAGGGTTAACCACTTTCCATAATTAGAAGTTCTCCATTAATTTATCATTTAAATATTCCTCCTTGACTTTGTCATCTCACTTTATCATTTAAATAATCTTCTTTGATTTTGTCACTTCACTTTATTATTTAAATAATACTTATTGACTTTGTCACTTTAATTTATCATTTAAATAATAATTTCTTCTTTGCAAGATCTTTTACTTCTTTGACCTTTTGGGGCTTCAAGCCAACATATGAGGGTCCTCCAACTTCGTAAGGCCGTAACTCTCAAACCGTGAGGATTTATGTGACGTTCCACATACCACCAGAAATGGCATGACATGTACTATCCATATAGAATAGTATTACCTTAAAATATATTAAAACTCATACCATTATACATGAAACAACCTTGGGTCCATTACCCAAACCTTTGTGCTACCGGAATTTACTACCGAACTTTCTTCAAGGGTTGACATCAATAACAACCAACCTTAATCAACACCTAGAGTGTTAACAAGTGAAGGCTGACCACCACCACCCGACAGGTCTCCTATAACCGCATTATGTTCCTATGTCCAAGTGAGAAGTCGTTTCTATGGATTTTTTTGTGGGATTTCCAGTCACATCGCACAGACACAATTTCATTCTTGTGATAATTGATAAGTTGACAAAGAGTGATCATTTTATTCTAGTTAGAGACACTTATGATGTCACTAATGTGGAACATCTATTTATAAGTGAGGTCATCTGTCTACACAGGTTACCCAAGAAGATCATTTCAAATAGGGAATCTCGATTCACATCTAGGTTTTGGACAAGTTTACAGACAACGTTGGGAACTCAATTGAACTTAAGCACAACATATCATCCCAAAACAGATGGGAAAACTGAGAGAGTAAATTAGGCTATGGAAGACATGCTTAGGATGTATGTTATGGATAATCAAACCCATTAGGAGAAGTACCTACCTTTGGTAGAGTTCTCCTACAATAAAAGCTTTCATAGCTCCATGGGAATGCCACCCTATGAAGCTATGTATGAAATTCCATGCAAGACACCGTTGAGTTGGGAAAGGTTAGAAGACCGACTGACAGTTGGGCCAGAATTGATTCAAGAGATGGAGGAACAGGTGATTCATATTAGGCAGCGACTAAAGGAAGCACAGGATAGACAGAAAATTTATGATGGTGCACATAGGACTGACCGAAGTTATAAAGTGGGAGATCAAGTTTTCATTCATATCAGGCCTAATAAGAGTACCATTCAGTTCGGGAAGGGGACAAAGTTATCACCTCGATTTATAGGACCATTTAAAATCTAAGAGATAATTGGACTTGTTTCCTATCGTCTCGTACTACCACCCCACTTGCATAAAAATCATAATGTTTTTCATGTATTTGTTCTACATCATTATGTTGTTGACGAATATCATAAACTGAATTGGAAGGAATTGAAGGTATCAGACACGGGAACCCTCATGGTCGAATTGTTACACATATTGTACCGTAGGGTCCAACAACTCAGGAATCATCCAGTAAACCAATTTAAGGTCCAGTGGGTCAAGTATAGCCCAGGATCTGCTACTTGGGAGGATGCAGAGACCTTACGAATAGATCATCCCTCACTTTTTTGACCAACTTGGGAATATGTTTTCCCAAAGGTTGGGTGTATGCAATGCCACCTTTTGACTTATCCAGCTAGAATTACTTAAGGCCTAATCATCTTTATTTTATATTCACTATGAAACTATTAATGATACACTTGAACTTTTAAGGCATATGAACCTATGTGAATGTCAATTCTATGAATGTTTAAATTATTTGAATTATAATGGATATTATACAATCTATTTCTAACTTGAAAATATTGACATTTAAAGTTGTTGGTACGTGGATACTAGAATGAGATTATGATAAAATGCATTTACATGATGATAATGCATGGATATGTATGGTTTTGTTTTATAGACTAATCTGCAGGTCAATAGGTTATGAAATAGCCAAAGAATAATGATGATAAAAGGTTGATGTCATGAACATCAACTAGGAAACAATATGGTATGAATATTGTATGTGAAATTATATTGGTTCAAATGCATTGCTATGATGTGTGTTGAATTTTCACTATGCTAGGTTCAAGCACGTGTGTTTATTTCAATTTAGTATTACTTGAACCATAACCATTTGCAGCAACAATACAAGTTGTAGTAAACCAACATCACAATAAGAATAACCATGCACAAGAACACAAGAAATATCCTGGGAAACCCTTCTAGTCAAGGGAAGAAAACCCAACAATCCTTTGCTATATTCTCAAGAGACGATCCCCCAACCATAAAACCCTAATGCACACAAGAGGGTGCTCTACAACCTTGAAACTTTCTCCCAAGATAGGTGTGCACTTCAACCTTAACTGTAGGTCTGAAATTTCCAAATGACAAGTGAGAAGTGTGTTTCCTCAATGGGGAAATCACCTTTATTGTACTAGACCATAGACAGCAATAGGTGTGTTTGTTGGCACAGCAGGGCCGACCTCAATAACTCAGAAATATAATTGATTATAAGACTAAACCTTAATTATCTTTCACATATGGTGGGGACAACTTGTACCCTTTACATCACAATTATGGTTACAAGTAAACCTTACACTTAGACAATATAGCAAGGGATCAATACGTCCACTAGTGCTCTGCCACTAGGGACACGACCACATGTGCTCAGCCACAGTGATTTCATACTCAATATATCTCTATCTCAACTGAGTCCACGGTAGAATCATCTCGAGTACCACATCATCTCAACTCTCACATAGAGGAGAACGATACACCCACCACATGGGCACATCAACCACTGGGGGATGACTCAACTCTCACATGGAGGAGAACGATGCACCCCATCACATGGGCATGCCCAATAGTAGGCTCTCTCACAAGTCAACTCAACTCATTCACAGAGGAGAACGTATCCTAGAGGATGTCTCACGATGCTGAAATCATCAACACTCCCTCTCAGCTAGGGAGGCATTCTCCACCAGGCCAATTCTCTCACAGAAGTACTCAAACTTCATCTTGGCAAACAGTTTAGTGAAGATATCTGCAATTTTCTCATGTGTAGGAAAGTATTTCACGTGTACTTCTTTCCTCTACACCATGTCTCTGATATAATGATATTTTATCTCAATGTGTTTTGATTTATCGTGAAACACGGGATTCTATGATAACTTCACACAACTATGGTTATCGCAATGAATAATGGTAGAATTCATCTCATGATCAAATAAATATGTAAGGATATTTTGAATCCACACTAAGTCACTGACTTCCACACTCAATGCTATATACTTTTCTTCTGCGGTACTCAAAGCCATGGAGCTATGTTTCCTTCTGCACCAGGAAATCATGGCATACCCCAAGATAAAAAAACAACCAAATGTGCTCTTCTCGTCGAATGTGCTCCCTTCCCAATCTGCATCGACATATCCCCACAATCTCATGTCTATACCAGTGGAATATCTCAGGCCATATCCAACTGTTCCTCATAGATATCTCAATAAATGTTTTTCTTCTATCCAATGAGTTCTCAGCTGACTCATGAATTGAATAAGTACATTCACTGCATAGCATATATTAGGTCTGGTGTTAACCATATACATCAATGATCTAATCAATTGTCAGTATAAATGTGGATCAATCTCACCTGAATCAGTAGAATCCTTGTTCATTTTCTTCAAATCCATCACCATCGGTGTAGGAATGGATTTGCAGACTATCATACCGAACTTATTCAATATCTTCACTGCATATTTTCCTTGACTCAGGAAAATCTCATCAATCCTCTGCCATACTTCTAGTCCCAATAAGTAGTGCATCATACCTAGATCCTTCATCTCGAATTCAAAAGTCAATGCACGCTTGCATTCAATAATAATTCTTTCTGAACCGGTGAGGAATAATTCATTAGCGTACGGGACCAATATCAGGCACTCGTCACCAACTATCTGATAATATAGGCTTGGATCAGCAACACTCTTGTTGAATCCCAAACTCATGAAGAATACATCCATCTTCGTGTACCAAGCACGAGGTGTCTGCTTTAATCCATACAAATCTTTCTTCAACCTACACACATGATATTTCTCATCATGTATCATGAATCCCTCTGGTTGCTTGATGTAAACTCATTCCTCAATCTCACCATTGAGAAAGGTTGTCTTTACATCCATCTGATGTAGTTTCCAACCCATAGATGCAGCTAGTGCAATGATAGTACGGATGGAAGTGTATCGGGATACAGGAGAAAATGTCTCCTCATAATCAATTCCCTCCACCTATGAGAATCCTCTAGCTACAGATCTCTCTTTGTATTTCTCAACACTTCCATCATTTGCATGCTTGATATTATAGATCCACTTGGAATCCACTGCAGACTTCCCTTCTCATCTCGAAACAATATACCACACATCATTCTTCATGATGGACTGATACTCTTCTGTCATGGCATATTTCCATACCTGTTGTCTTGTTTCTTCTCCATGACAAGAAGGCTCAATATCAATGATGTGGCTCATGGTTGAAACATAGCTCAAAAATATCTTTGGTTTATTGCTCTCTCGGAATTTACCTTGAGGAGTTGCATGTCCCTCTACCTCCTGTAGAGTTTGTCGAGCCTAGTCAGGCCTTTTATGGCCTACTCCAATGTCTCTAGGGACATCAACTAGAGCAAATGGATCAACTGGATCGACTGGAACAATGGTTTCCTCCCTCTAAACTGTTGAAGGGGGAGAGGGTATTGTCTCTTCCTTATTCTCAAATAGTTTGACTCCCTCTGAGTCAAGTGACTCCCTATGATGTCTGAAGGATAGAAATTTTCCTTTTTTTGTGTTTCTAACTTGGATACATCTCATGTATTCTCAGGTCCTCTACTGACTCTATAGTACTTTGTTGGACTCTCATACTAGGATAATAACCAATATGGCCTCCCATAGGGATAACAACCAAAATGGCCTCTTGTACTAGGATAATAATCAACCAAGAAAATTTGGACTCCCGTACCAGGGGTAATGGTCCAAGTCATGAGGGCTCCCACACAAGGGATAATACCCTTCATCATCAAAATGAAAGAAACTATAGGGTAATGAAGAAATCAAATAAGGAATGTAGTACAAAACTTACCTTAGTCTACAATTATGCCCAATCTTTCTTTTGGTCCTCCTGAGAAAGGTCAAAGGAAGAAAGCCTCATCTCTCATGTCTTCATCTATCTGAGGTGGGTTTGGATCAATGTCAATAGTGGAGGCATGTTTTCTTCCTCTCTTCCTATTAGGAAAATTTCTTGCAAAGTGTCCATACTTATCACATCTGAAGCACTGGATCTTTGACTTGTCTTTTCTATGATCATAACCTGAAGTTGATGAAGTCTTATCGTCTTTGAATGTTTTACTGAAGTTCATTTTATTTCTTCCTCCTTTCTTTGTATGAAAGGCAAGAGCATGATTTTCATCATGAGGGGAGTCTTTTACTCATCTGGATATAAGTCTGATTTCCTCATGGGTACAGTTTGTCCATAGAAGATCAAAAGTAGGTAGTTATGCTCTACCACTGATACTTTGAAGAAATGGTTCCCAATTTCTTGGAAGAGCATTGAGAGTGGTCAAGAAAAGTTCTTTGTCTTATATGATTTATCCAATGGAACCTAACTGATCTATGATCTCTGACATCTTCATGAAAAAGATAGCAATGGTGCCATCTTTTGTCATCTTGATATTTTGAAATTGGCCCTTCAATGTAAGGGCTATGAGGGTGTTGTTACTCTTAAACATAATCTTCAATGCTTTACACGTCTCACGAGTTGTCTTCAGGTTGGAAATACAAGGTAGAAGATGATCTCTTACTGAGTAGATTATTATCTTCCTTTCCTTGACGTCATCTTCCTTCCATTGTTCTTTCCCTTCATCGGTAGTTGTTTCTGGTAAATCATTTTGTATTACACTCAATAAGTAATCATCTTCAAGGGTGATCTAAAGTCTTGACTTCCAAGAACTGAAGTTGCTTGATCCATTAAGTACATCTTCCACCAAGGGTTTGTTCCTCATGGTTTGCAGATTCTTCCACAAACCCTTAGCAACTAGGCTAGGAAACATAATGGCTAGGCTAGGCTAGAAATATTAGGTTTCATTGGGCTTATGACTGCCAACAATAAGCCTTAAAGGTCAGAAGAAAACTAGTAAGATTGAAAAATCCTTCAATGAGCTGCAGAAACCCTAACACTAAAATTTCTGCAAAAAATTGTGAAACCCTAGAAACCCTAGGGGCAAAAATCCAAAATTCTCAGAAATGCAATATGAAGGTTGTTGGAGGTGCGTTGGAGGAGTTTGTACACTCCTATGCACTTTTTATCCCCAACGCTCAAGTATAAAGTGTTGAAACTGGAAATAGAAGGAGGGTCATACTTTTTCTCAGAAACCCTAGGGGGGTTATACGGTTCTGCAGAAAGGAGGACGAATTTATTGAAATCTTGTGCAATGGCTTCTTCAAGACCTATGCTTTGATTCCATGTTGAATTTTCACTATTCTAGGTTCAAGCACGTGTTTATTTCAATTTAGCATTACTTGAACCATAACCGTTTGCAGCAACAATACAGGTTTCAGTAAACCAAGATCACAACAAGAATAACCATGCACAAGAACACAATAAATATCTTGGGAAACCCTTCTACTCAAGGGAAGAAAACCCAACAATCCTTTGTTATATTCTCAAGAGAAGATCCCCCAACCATAAAACCCTAATGCACACAAGAGGGTGCTCTACAACCTTGAAACTTATGCCCAAGAAAGGTGTGCACTTCAGCCTTAGGTGTAGGTATGAAATTTTCAAATGACAAGTGACAATTTTGTTTCCTCAATGGGGAAATCACCTTTATTTATACTATACCAGACACAGCAATAGGTGTGTCTATTGGCACAATAGGGTCGACCTCAATAACTCAGAAATATAATTAATTATAATAATAAAACTTAATTATCTTTCACATATGGTGGGGCTGACTTGTACCCTTTACATCACAATTAGGGTTCAAGTAAATCTTACACTTAGACAATATAAAAAGAGATCCATATGTCCATTAGTGCTCTGCCACTAGGGACACATCCACATTTTTTCAGCCACATAGACGTCATATTCAATAGATCTCTATCTCAACTTAGTCCACGAGAGAATCATCTGGAGTACCACATCATCTCAACTCTCACACAGAGGAGAACGATACACCCATCACATGGGCACACCCAACCACTGGGGATGACTCAACTCTCACACAAAGGAGAACGATGCACCCCATCACATGGGCATGCCCAACACTAGTCTCTCTCACAAGTCAACTCAACTCAATCACAGAGGAGAACGTATCCTGGAGGATGTCTCACAATGTTGTAATCATCAACAATGTGGACAAATGAAGGTTTTTCAAGTGGCGAGACTTCACAAAACTGAATATACGATGACAAAATTCCCAGCAACACAATGCCACGGTATGGTCCATGGTAGGGTATTGACCCTGGTTATATTAGGAGGTGTGGAGTCATTTCCCACCATGTATCCCCTGAAACCTGGAGTCATGGGAGGACAGTGTTAGCTCATGCTCCCCTAGACATGTGATGATGACTGTCAAATGCCTACTAGGGAAGCTTGGTCAAGAGAGTTGACACTTCCGCTTATGGGTTCTATCTGGATTTAGGTCAATATAGTTGACACTCCAAGATATTCTAGCAGAGTAAGGATAAGGATGGAAGATGGAAGTATGTTAGGGAGGAAGGATGACTAGAAGTAGTTGAGAGTGTGTGGATCTTTCGCATTATGGTATAATTTCTTGATTTCCTCATTTTGAAAAAATTGTATATATGTATGTTTATATTTACTTAACTAAACTACAATTATCTAAGTGAATGTTGCTTGTGCTAAATTATTTTAATTAAGGGATTTCACGAACATTTTAAATGGTTTACTCTCTTCTATGAAATGAATGGTCTTGTTGATTGGATTGGACGCATATAAGAATTACTTTAGGTGTGATAATTATTGTCACTAGTACATGTGTGAGTCTTGTATGTGCTAGCTACACATGCATGCCTTGCACATGTACACTAGTATGTATAAGTGTTTTAAATTGACAGTGTTGTTTATTTTGATGTGGATGTATGAATCATGTGTCATTACCCTTTTATTGTAAATTACTCTAACTTCGGGAGAAAGTTTCTTGAAGGATGGGTGTATGTAACATCCCAATTTGATTATTTAATTTTCATAGTTGTTAATTTAAATTTAATTAATTCTTAAAATAAATTCAATAAGTTTTTTTATTATTTTATTATTAAAAGATAAGTGAAGTAATCAATGAAGGGATAAGGTTGTTGGTGTTGAAATAATGTAACTGCAAAGAGTATTCTTATTATTATTGATATATTATTTATAAGATTAATCCCCATTGTGGATTAATCATGTCGGTAATTGTATTAGGACCAAATCCCCTTTTGCAGATTGGTCAACAGACAGTTGTAATAGGCAGAATAAGAAGTTGGCCCCAGCAGTTATTATTGAGACCCAGAAATATAATAAAGGTGGGTTTACCCACCCAGAGTGAGAGGTCAGCCCTCCCAGTGAAGACCCTTCACATGTGCTAGACTTGTATATATAGAGAGGCTAGCACCTCACTTTATCACACAACACACTTGCTCATTTCTAAGAGGCAAGCTGCAACTTACCAGTTGGAGAGAGGGAGAAGAGTGGCGCATCTTTTGGAGAGGACTATCTATATTGGTTTGAGTTATCTCTTGACATTGTATTGGCAA
>ML829168.1:10004-45570 GCA_009831015.1 Picea engelmannii | reverse complement strand
GTTGAGGTATGTATTTTACCAGTTGGTTTGTTATCATTATGATGTTAATGTTGTTGTTATTATGTTGTTATCATTATTATGATGTTGTTTTTTATTCCTGGTATAAGAAAATCATGAAAGAAATTATAAACTAAATTTCAGTCATTAAAGTACGAGATTATATAAAATATTTATTTATTTTGAGTCCTAAAATAGGTAGGCTTTACAAGGCTCTAGAGATCTTCAGACCCACCATTCGCACATGATGAAATTCCCAGAATAAACATTTGAAAAAGAATCTTATAAACCATATGGTCATCCTATTTGGTGATATATTCAACAAGTTTGAAACCACCTCGAGGGTCGGTACATATTT
The DNA here is from genome assembly GCA_009831015.1 of Picea engelmannii. Classification (NCBI taxonomy): domain Eukaryota; kingdom Viridiplantae; phylum Streptophyta; class Pinopsida; order Pinales; family Pinaceae; genus Picea; species Picea engelmannii. Next base: position 45,215 of record ML829168.1, on the reverse strand, counting down.
GAAATATGTCATAGATCAATATAGGGTTCAATTGAAAAAGAACCCTAAATATGATCATCCTCTGACCATTCCTGAGAGGGAATTAAAGAATATATAGGAGGACGCAAAGGAGAGCACATTGAGAAACGAAGGGAAGACACCACCTAGCCCTGGAAGGTAATATATGTCATTTTGAATTGAATATGTTGAAGTTTGTTTAGTTCTATAGAAAAATTGTGATATCTTATAAAATACTTGAAAATTTTTGTAGTCTCTTAGATACATCAAAAGCAACAAAAGCAAGATTAGATAAACATGGACAACAAAAATTTGTACAAGGTGGTTATTTGAGATTAAAAGCTAGAATCATGAGTACCAAATACTTTATTCAGTATATCATCATGCAAATTTTATCTAATTGCAGGTAATAAGTAAAAATCTATATCTTATATCATGTGATGCAAGGGGTAAATTCAACAATTCCACCACAAAACAAGAATTGATGCTCGGCTTCAAGTTTGACTTTCAAGTTGTGGTGGAAAATCAATAAAGGAAGGGATCATAGACACAATCTGACCCTTCAAATGAGTTGGTAAATAAAATGACAAGATTTTGGTTATTGATTACTTATCGAATATATTGACAATTTATTATACTCATTAGTTAATTATGTCTCTATTTGTTTTAAGTGAGAAAGAAACATCGGTTCAATTAACGATGGTGGACAAAAACCCCATGATATTAGTGGTTTGCAACCCCATGATCTTAGTATGCATGTATTTAAAATAAAATGTATAATATGACAATTATAAATAGTTCCCTCGGACGGTGTATTTATAACTTTTCTTGTTTCAATGGTAGAGCATGTAGATGAAGGAGCTCAGAGAGGAGAGGAACTGATGACAATCCAACCAATGGTGTCCACTACTCCTCCAAGTAAAAAACAAAGTAATGATATTTGTACTAATGAAACACTGCTATGAATAATAACTAATCATGTCATTTTAATGCTTTTTGTTATTGTAGTTGATGCCCCTGCAGTGCATCAGCATCCATGTGCTGCTACTAGAAGTAGTAGAATGCTTGAGATGACCCATCACCTTCTAGAAGAAAAACAAGACCCAATAGTTGACGGTCGAGATCGAGATGAACCTGATGATAATACACTCATGAATTTTATGAAAAAAGAAGAAATAAAAACAGAAGCAATTGTGCATATTTTTCAGGAAAAAAAATTATTAATATAAATTATTGGTTATACAATTTTTTTGTTTTGCTAGTTATGTGTGGACCTTATATGTTTTGTATGCGTGTACCTTCTCGATTTCATTTACCTTTAATTCTTGTTTTTCTACTTGTTATGCATGATTGGGTATGGGGGATTGAGAGTGATGTGAGGGGGGGAGGGACTAAACAAGATTTTTCCTTCATGTGGTTGGTCATGTTTAGTAGAGTATAAATTATTCTTGAAACCAAGAGGAGCTCATTCATGAGGTATTCCCCTTTAATATTTCTAGAGCATCATACATCTTTAATTATTATTCAGTCATATAACATTTAATTCTCTTTGTCAAATACATGCTCATTAATGTTTATTTATTATTTAGTCATTTAACCTATTATTGTATTTGACAAATGCAGGTTTGTAGAGAGGTCACCTCCACAATCCACAACGCATTTCTGACTAGGTTTCTATTGCCCATGTTTTTCTAGTCTTTCCTTGGTTGTTTTTAATATGTCTGGGAGCCTACAAAAATCAACCAAGGAAAGACTATAAAACATGGGCAGGACAAACTTTGTAAAGATTGGACAACTTAATGGTGAATATTGGACATGGAACAACCTGAACACACTCTGCTGGGACAATGGCTCTATTTCAGGTTCTATGATGGAGCATCGGGTATATTGTGTTTGTCGCAATTGTCATTTCTAGTCTTTTATAGTTGTTTATTGGGTTTTCTATCCCTATTCATATTTATTGACTGGATGTTTATTATTGCTACAACTAGGTGATCATGTCACTAGCCTAAATGACTTTTCTTTATTTGTGATTTTTATGTCTATTTCATTATCGAAACAATTTCTAACCATAAAGATTCATGCAAGCACATGGGTTTTGTTTTTTAATTAACTGTTATAGTTGTAAGCAGAAAATATGACAGAGTTAAACAAAATTTTATATATGTATTTTTTGTGTTAACAGCAATAGGATAATCTCCCATGTAATTATTTATTTCCTTTTGAATTGGTTTATTAATGACAACTACAAATTGACGCTTGTATTGCCATATTTTCTACTACGCATATAGAATCATGTGCATTGAAACTATTGAATTGTTTTGGTGGCTCTTTATGGATTAATTGTTTATACAAGTTCATATTTTTTTGATATTCTATTGTTTGTATTTTTTTTTTTGTAATGGCAAGAAAATCAATTTTTAGTGATAGTAATTTGTGATTTACTCAGCCTGTGTGAAGTCACCAAGGGAAAGGAAAATAAAGTTTTAATTGCAAGTAACATCATGTATGTATAGTCTTATCATGTCAGTGATTTGATTGTTTTTACCTATTGAAGCATCAAGTATGTTTTTCTAAACTAATGCAATTTTTGGTTAACTGGATAGTTATGTAGTGGGACAATATCCAATATTTTTTAGGGCACATTGGAAATTTTTTAAAACTGTCGTCAACAAGATTTTTTAATTCATGCACGAGACTCACCCTGGAGTGTAGGTGAAATATCTTAGCTTACAAGCCAAATTAGTTCTAGAAAGGGTCATTTTCATTTGGTTTGATTGCATCTTTCTTACATTCTATTGGCATGTAGTTCTTTATCGCCAAACTTTTCTTAGTATCCTTCAGTACCAGGAGAGTTGCATTTCATTGCTCTAAGGTTTTTCCCATGATCACCCAACTTGGCTCTCTTAGCATTGGATATTCTTTTTTGGACATACTTTGGAAATGCATATATCAAAGTTTATGATATACATATGGTATGTTGCATCATTCGACCTTTAGCTCATTGTAATGGTTATTGTGGGTGGCACTTGATATATGTTTGATTATGAATTATATGGTGCATGTGGTATATTAGAGTTTGTGCATTGGATGATCCTGAGCCAATAATTCTTGAGCTTTATAAAAAAATTATTTTATTTCATTGTTTTGTCCTTACCTCAGGATCTTTTTGTTCCACACTAGCTTGTCCTTTGATTTCCATCCAAGCCATCGATACTAGGCCTTTACACCTACATTTAACAAGATTTATTGGTGCTCTAACCCATGCACAAATACACCATTTGTTTTGATCTCACATATGTTGTTTGGTTTGGGTGTATTTTGTGGTTTTTGACTTATCTTTTCACCTTAATTCATTATTCTCATCCCTTTTCTCCACTAGCCCAAGATCTAGTTTCTTTTTTTCTTATACTAAGTCGCCCTTCATGCTAGTTGATAGCCATTTTTCTCTATATTTAAAGAATCTTGTCCATTCTCTTGAGCATTTCCAACTAAACGGGATCTTAGTTCAAACTATTGTGAATGGTTATAGAAGAAAAATAGCGCATCTACAATTTCTCTTGTAAGTATTGAAGTAATTATGCAATTTGATTTGTGTTGTGGTTTGGTTGTTAAGTTTGTGCATGGATTTTAGTACTTATTTGGTGAATCTATGAATAGATAAATTCTAGCCTTGATATTTTCTTCTGTGACCATACTAAACAATACCTAGGTCATTATTTTTTTTGGTGTCATGGTCCATTCCAAGAGGTTGATACTTATCATTTTGGGTTTTGGATTTGTCACAAACTTCATCTTTAGGAGTGTTGTTTTTCTAGTTCATTTGTACATTGACCTAGCCCTATCTCAATGAAATTTTGAACGTGTCTGTGTTTTCTTTTCAAGACAACCTCATCTCAAATATGCATTATCATTTGTATGGGTGGGGATTATATCTCATCCCTAGCCCCATTGCTTGGATATTTGATATATTGCTCATTGTTTTGTTCATGGCATGGCTCAAGCTTGTAATTGGTATATGGGTTATCATTCTCATGGTGTCTTTGGCCTTGTATGTAGACTTGGTTATTTTGGCTCATGGATATTGGATTTGTATTGTTTTTATGTGGCTTGTATGTTGATTTTTGATTAATACACTACCCTTATTGTGCCTTTCGTCCATCTCTATACTTAATCTTGTATCCAATGCTATTATTTTCAAAAAATTTGACCTAGGTGTTTTTTCTACCTAACCTTTAGTCCCATCAAACTTGGTTCGACCTCCTGTTAACCTGCTCGTTCTCATCTTAGCCCGGAAAATTATCATGAATGTGTTTATTAGCTTGGGTCTATGTTTGGGTCACACGATGACCTAAATATCAAATTTATGTTGGTGTATTGAGTGCCTTTAATTGTATTATAGTTTTTTTGAAGGGTTGTACCTATATCCTTTTATTATTGATCAACATGCATGCTTAAAATGTTTAGGGTGGATTGATTTGAGTTGTACCAGCATTAGCTATCTTTCATTATATATATATATATATATATATATATATATATATATATATATATATATATATACATATGAAAAAAGAGAGAAACTTTGTCAGGCTTATCCCTACTCATGGTTTGAACTTGATCACTACATTTTTATTCCCCAACCCAACTTGTTTGTGAATCCTGGTAGGTTTTGTATTTTTCTCGAGCATAATTGTATTCAAGTCTTATTTCTCCTTATTCTTGGTGGTTTTGTGTAGGCTTGTTTGTATTACAGGTTACATTGCTTGACTTGGCATAGATGGTATCTCACTCATTCAATATTTTATGCTTCAACTTCATGTAGGTATCTTTCTTGTTGTTGAATCATTCATGCGTTATGGGGTATGTTTCGTATATACTTGTCTTTATTAGTATTTCAAAAGGATTTTGTAGTTGTCTTCATAGTATACAAATAGAATCATTTGAAAAGTGTAATAACGAATATTATAATATTAATTCCACTTACCATGCAACAATAAGGGAACAATCCCAGTCTTACCTGGGTTTTTTATACTCAGAACTACATGTCCCATAGGTAGGGTCAATTGAGAGAGTCATTGCATATTTTTTCAAATTGTGGGTTGTCCTATAAATGTTTATATGTTGTAGGCTTAAATTATGGCCAAAAACCTAACACATTGAAAACTAGTACATGCCCACATCATTTAAACATGATTATTTCCATACATATTCAAGTGGAATCCACTTGGCAACCTTTATGACATTTTTTTATATACTGATGGATGCTAAAATTTTCTTTGAACAATGCCCACGTGTAAATACTTCTTATGCACTAAAGTAATTGTAGTTTATGTTAAGCATGGCTTTGCTAAGGATGTTTTAACTCTATTTTACCATATGCAACAGATTAGCATTCATCCTGACCAATTCACCTTTGCTAATGTCTTTCCAACTTGTGCCAAATTTGGGCCTCTAGAACAAAGCATGTCACTCCACGAAGAAATAACAAGAAATGGATTTCAATTAGGTTTGTTAGCAACCATGCACTAGTATATTTGTATGATAAATGTAGGGACATAGAGAAATCATGTCATTTGTTTTTCAATATGCAAGAGTGAAACATCCTCTTATGAATGAATATGATTGTGGGGTATTCCATTCATGACCACAATATGGAGGCAATTCAACTCTTTGAACAAATTCAACATTAAGTCTTGAAGCCCAACCATGTAACCTTAGTTTTCATTATGTCTACTTGTTTCCATGGAGGTCTAGTTGACAAGGATGGAAAATTATTCGAGTCTATGAGTGAATAATATCAAATCATACTTGCAATGGATCATTACAGCTACATGGTAGACCTTCTCGCATGTAATCATACCTATAATGGATCAACACAGTTGCATGGTCAACCTTCTTGTATGTGTTGGAAAACATTTGGCTTTCTCTCCCTTTATGAAAATCAGTGTGTGTGAGTGTTGTTAAACCCAATGTTGGCATATAGCTCTAAATTTCCAATAAGAAAATTTATCATGTATGGTTGATTACAAGGCCAACAATGGAAGCCGTGTACTTTTGTTTTTTATGGTGAAAACTATTTGAGTGAGTGTTTCACAAGGATAGTATCGACAACCTTGTAACTATGGGTTGTTTTCATGTCTACAACAATTTAAATGAGTGGAATCCAACCCAACTTGGCATCTCTCTGTTCCAATGAAAAATAAATCTCTTCTTGTGTTGAATCTACAATTATACTTAGCCTAGGTAGACTAAAGGTACTACCCATGGATAAACCCACCATTTTTTTTATTTAAAAATATAAATATCACTACCTCATTAATTTTCGCAATTGTGAATTTTTTGTTATGTGTAAAATTAGGTAATTTGGGTTGTAGTTCATTCATTAGATGAATAGAAAATATTATGAGATGTGAGTGAAAACGATGTCCATTCATTTACACTTAGTTTGTTGGAATTATGGGAGGCATGGTGAGAATATGGGTGTTTTCATTGCTAGAATAGACCTAAAATTGTTAAAGACAATATGCAATTACGATTATTCCAAATAGTTATAAACTTGATTTGAATCTTGTAGTCAATGCGCACTTGATGGAACTAAATTGTTATCGGTAGAATAACTCGTGTATATATTCAAGTTAGTTGACACCATTTTATATGTATGATGGAATGTTACAATTAGGTAATTTGATTGGGTGTAAAAGAAAAGAAAAAAAAAAATCGATTTTATTCATGTTCTTGTTGGAAAAATGATTGTCATTGATGTCAACTTTAGAGGAAGTATAAAATCCTCTAGAAGTAATGGGTATAATTGAATAAGTATCCAAAGTGGTCCCCTTATGGTGTATATTTAAGCATGGCCCTCATGAGAATATGCTTTGAATAAATCTACAAGAAACCCAAAGGTGTCATCATGAGGCCCGAAGTTGACTGAGGAAAATTGACGTTGAAGAACATTACTAGTACATATGAAACCCTCATAAATGGATACTCCTCTTCATGTCATTTCCAATGATAGGTCGTACACCATGTGGATCCTCGTGGTTGAGGATTTATGCACTCTTGAATTTAGAAGCCCCAAAGAATGGTTAAGAAGCCCCTGAATAGTTAAAAGTCATTAATCAAAGGGTAAAGTGGTTGTAACAAGAAAGTTCAAGAAGCCCTAAATTTAAGGAGAGAAGTTAATTTGAAAAAGCATAAATACACCTCAAGAAGTATCTCATAAGTACAATCACACACACAAGTTATTGAATATCTTCTATGTGAGCAAGTGATCTATTGGCAAATCTGAGATGGTGAATCTGAGGCAGCGAAAGAGAAAGTTTTGGGATTGAAGAGGAGAGCGAGGGTTTTTTGATAAACCCTAGTTTATTTGACCCCCACGGGTCAGACTAATAGTGTCCCACGAGGCACCCCCGCAGGTTTCTTAGTTCTTGTCACGCGAGGCCTCGCATGACAACTGGTATTGGTCCCATGAGGACAAGACAAGACTAAGGAAGAATGTTTGTACCTGGTTGTTGATGCCCAGAAAGGTATGTTTGTCTGAGATTTGATACAACAGGTTGACTACAGGTTTACATGTATGTTTTGTGATGTTATGGTGCATGTTTAAGGCATGTCTTTGGTATATTCTTGAGACATTGGCATGTGTATGAGGCACATTCTTTGGTGCTTGGTTGAGGCACATCATTGATGACATGGTACAAGTTTAATACATGATTGATGCTTTGGTACATGATACATGGTTTGGTATATGATTGAGTTATATATATGGTACCTACACTTGGCATATCTTATGGTACATGGTTGATGCATGTTATAGTACATATCTTGGTACATGGTTGATGTATGGTATGGTACAAGTTTTGGTACATAGTTGATGCATGATATGGTACGGGTCTTTGGTACATATTGTGGCACATGGTTGAGACACACAAAATGATGATGGTATACCGGTTACAATGACAGAGAAAGTGGTAGTTACAGGTTGATGTGACAGTGGCAGTGACAAGTTGGATGACAGATTGATTATAGGTTAATGAGATAGTGGCAGTGACAGTATCAGTGGAAGTGACAATTGAGTCTACACTTATATTTCAGGGTGGTAGGATGGGGCAAGGAAAGGGGGTTGTAGCCTCCTTCCAGTTGGATATGGAGAATAAAGGGAGTTGGAGCTTCCTTCAGGTTGGAGCCTGTAAACTAGGGGGTTGGAGCCTCCTTTTAGTTGTAGCTGGAGAATTCAGAGAGTTGTAGCTTCTTTCACATTGGATCTTGTAAATAGGGGGTTGGAGCCTCCTTCCAATTGGTCCTGGAGAATTTGGAAGTTTGTGCTTCCTATAAATGTAATCTTTGATATATAAGAAAGCATTATGCGGTTTTCTCCCATTTGGGTTTCCAAGTAAATCCTGGTGTACTGTGCATGTGATTATTTGATGTGATGATACTGCTTATGGTTATATGTTCATAAAATATTAAATGAAGGAATAAGTGATAATTTGTTGATGATTATATATTATTGTTGAAAATGGTAATAATTTGCATAATATTGATTCCCCCCCCCCTCTCATTATTCCAACAATTGGTATCAAAGTGGGTCCTTCAAGAAAATAGTCTAACCACTGGAAAAAATATCATGGAGTACGTTAATATTGGAGTAAAAATGTTTGATGGTCAGAATTATGTCTTCTAGAATAAAAGGATGTAAACCTTTTTACATGCAGATGGATTTGATGTCTAGCAATCAGTAGTAGACGAATACACATCATATGGAATTCCCCCAACTGACAAAGATGGAAAGAAACTCAATGAAAACAACTTGAAGGCTAAAGGCACCATTCTGAACGTTTTGGTTGATTCAATATTTGTGAAAGTGATGCATTGTGACACTGCAAAGGATCTTTGGGACAAACTTCAAAATATTTACGAAGGAGATGCTAAAGTAAAAGGGGCCAAGCTTCAAACCTATAGAGGTAATTTTGAACAATTGAAGATAAAGAAAGACAAAGATATTTCAACTTACTTTCTACGAGTTGATGAAATAGTAAATGTCATTAAAGATTGGGAGAAGAAATTAAATAATCGATGATTGTTCAAAAGGTATTAAGGTCTCTTCCAATGAGATTTGATCCTAAAATTCCATCCCTTGAAGAAAGAGCAGACCTTGCCACATTGAGTATGGACGAACTACATGGGATGCTTATAGCCTATGAAATGAGGACAGAACAGGATGATCCACCCAGGAAGGAAGCAGCATTCAAGGTTGTTAGCCCTTGACCAAGTTTGAGGAATACTTGGTCATATTTGACCGTTTTCGATACTCCGACATCCAGTCGGAGAAGGAGTGCATGGCGAAGAGGAGATCATGGGATCTCCGCCCCTTTTTGGGGATTTTTGGGCTTTTTGGGAATATTGTAATGGGAAAGGGATATTGGCCCTTATTTAGGCCTTTTGTATGTATAAATAAAAGGGTAGGAGATGCGTATAAAAAGGGGGGGTGTGATGTAAAGTGAATGTCTTAGTGCATAAAGTAGATCTATGTGATCATATGTATGTGTGACTGTAAGAGCTATGTGCCTACTGTAAGTATTGTAAGTGCTGAGTGCACGGGTCAGGGGAGGACTTAGTGCTTGGATCTACCCGTGGAAAGAGGATCTAGCGAGCTGTGCAAATCTCTTGTCCTAGGCAAGGTAGGATCTTGAAGGCTTTGTGTTGTAACTTGGTTTACCGAAGATAATAACAGAACAAGACTTTTTGGACATAGCCCCAAGGTGGGGGTGAACCACGGTAACTATGTGTATTGTGTTGATATGTTTTCCTCTCTCTTGCTAAGTGCTCTGATATGTTTAGATAGATCTATTGATGTTTTGTGCTTATGAGATATGACTGCATGCTAGATATGATACATAATATGCTAAGTGCTTAATCTATCAAGTATAACCTGTTTATCATTGTTAAGTGCTAGATCTGAGTAATTACTACAGTGCTCTGTGCTTTCTGCGAAGTGTATTAATGAATGTATGTTAAGGAATAACTGATGCTAAGTGTGTTGTAAGCAAGATAATCACAGATCTGTGTCCCAGCTAAGGTTGCAAACACCTGAGTCTTGCAACCACCCCTGCCTCTACCTTGGGTGAGAATTCATCTGCTTCGGAGGTGTTGCCAAAAGGGTCGGTAGTTAGGGCTTTGTTAGTGTGCTCTTGAGCATTGAAACCTGGGTCTGCCCCTGTGCCAACAAATGGTTCTATTGCCGGGACCTGGAACTGTGATTGTTGAGAACTGAAGAAGAAGAAGCTTTGTGTGAAATAATCTCTGTGCGTAGATCTATTACCCTAGTGCGCAGTGTTATGTTTGACCTGTGAAGCTTTGTGCCAAGGAAAGAGGCCATATATGAAGAAAGAGAGGTCATATCTAAAGAAAAGAAGTCAGATCTGTGAAGAAAAAGGTCAGATCTACAGAAAAGAGGTAAGATCTGTAAGCTTTGTGCCCTGATAACGGTAAGAATAGTTAAAAAAAATTAGATTTGGAAGCTTTGTGCTATGCAGAAGTAAGATAAGTGAAAAAAAAAATCATTTTTTTGTTTCTAAAGCATGGATCTAGGTATGTGTTGTCACAAGAGTTTACTCTAGGCTATAATAGAGCCAAGCCTTAGCACATTTTAAAAAGAAAAATTTATTTGTTGTTCGAAACTTGACTTGGGTTGCAGCAAGCCAAACCCTGAAAATTGATTTTGAGTGTACTTCTGACCTAATACACTCAGAGATAGTTCTCTCAACAGCCAAGGGATCTTTACTCAGGAATATTCAATAATCACAGTAAGAAGGCCAGATTTCTTATCAGAAAAGATTTTTAATAAGGTTGGGGGTTGGACCAAGGAAACAGTCCATTGGGCATGGAGTCAAGTGAAAACCAAAGAAAGGAGATCATAGAGGTGATCATATTACTTGCAGAAAATGAGGCAAAGTAAGTCTATCTTTCAGCTATAAATATTCATGATATAATAATAGAAAAAGAAAAGGAAAAGGCCATCACAGTGAAAGCATCTATCAAGGATGAATTTCCACTACAACTTCGGAGGAAAAAACTGAAGGCTGATAACTAGATGCAGAGCACTTATCTGGAGTGAATTCTGACCAGTCACCATCGAAACAGAACACTTATCAATTGTGTGTAAGGAGCATGTAAAATGAATTCCAAACAGATTTTAACTCAGTCGATAAAGGAACAGATAGATAATATGACAAAAAAGAGAACATAGTGAAAGAATTGACCGTGATGAATCTCAAAATATCAAGTAAAAATTTCACTCTGTATAAATCCCTTCTGGGCTTTCAAAATAACTCTGCGTTCCAAAAGGAGCTCTCTGCCAAAGAGGTTTCCCCCCAGGCTCCCCCCTTTTCATTACAATAGATGAACCTTTATATAAAAATTCCTTCTCTCAACGATCTTGAATCCACGTCATAGGATAGCTAACTGAAAATGAACTAACTTCAACCGTCTTTAACTAATCATAACAGTAATCCAAACTAATTTAAAAGCACAAACAAAATCCTAATTTCCAAACTGTTTATAACAGTGTATGTATTTGATTCGCCTCCATGCGCAAAAATATCTGAAGTTGTCGGGAGTTCATAATGAATAACTAGATCAATATTAGAAATATCAAGACCACGGACAGCTACATCAGTAGCAATCAACTCTTTAAAGCGTCCCTTCGCGAAAGCCAACAAGAGTCTTCTCTCATTGATTCAGTGAAATATTACCATGCAAAAATTCACAGGAAAGGACCCGACTCAGTGCCATTGACAGACAATCAGCAAAAATGATACATTTAAATATTTCCTAGAAAGCTTCTACACCCAAGAGCTCATTTTGTACTTCTGCCAAAAAAGTTGTTGTTGCAGCAGCAACAGACTGCTTTTCAGCTAAATCATGATCTTCTCATGATTTACGATCAGGTCCCATTCCTCAACTTATATCCCGCATATCACGCCTTTGATCTATTGTAAGATTAGGTAATGAATGTTCGATCAAACAAGTTGTTGCTTCTGCATTTAAGGGTGTCGTAGGATGTGTTGTACTCCTGTCGATATAATATTCTATCCTGTTGGTATACAAATCCAATCTCTCCAGCTTGCTCTTTACATTATGCTCGTCTGGAGATTCCCCGCTGCACCTTAAAAGTGAATAATGTCACAACTGCCTTGGCCAACATGAGAAATGTGTAAGCATGATCTATAGGGGATAATTCAGCCAAGACATCGAGATAGCAAGCCGCCAATACTTCTCTGAGATTGGATTCGACTTCCTCACATTTCATGTTAATAGCTTCAAGGGATTCAACCATATCTGCAGAAACTGCGCTACTACAATCGTTCATCATCTCAAAACCCTTCAAGCCTTTGCATCAACCTAAATCCCTCTCCGTCGGTGCAATGATGGAACCATGAATTCAGCTTTCGGACTTTCGGAGGAAGTAGCATAATGTTAAAAATGATGATCAAAATCCTGAAATGGCGAGATTGGTGCTCTTCATGGTGTTTCGTGCATGTGGCACGTGTTGTAATGTATTTGGTGATTTATTTTCCGTTTTCACTCAGGAGGTTGCTCTCTAGTCGGTCCACGTTCATCGTCTCTCTTTGTATACTCGGATGCAAGTCTTTTATGTTCCGCTTCTTCAGTTATTCTTTGTTTCTTCAATCTCTGTAGAGTTGTTTTAGGACTAAGTTTTAATGCAGAAATCGGTGGTGAAGTCATGACAGGGCTCAACCCAAGCACATCACCAATGACAAAACTCGTCAGTTGAATAGACGTTGGAGGTGTTGCATTTCTTTACTGCAATTTCAGATCCATGAGGGATAGTTGTAGGAGATGGAGAGCAGGAGACAAAGGTAGTAGCAACTGCCATTGTAATCAAGAGCATTATATGATAAAGATCCATTTGTAGCAGGGCCCCAAATTTCCTTCTTCTCTGAGTTCCCTCTTATTCGACCGATGGAGGAGGCCAATTGATGGAACCTGGAGGGATTATGAATTTCCTACAAGGGGAGGCGATCAGGAAGTGGTACGTCCAAGGTGAGGATGGGCAATATCTCTATATGTAAACCACTAGTAACCTTGTTGTTCTTCAGGTATTCCTCAAAGGTTGGGATATGACCACTCGCGATTCACCTCGCTTCTTGCATATGAGCATCAATTATAGCTTCCCAAACCTTTCGAGCATAGTCAAGAGTATCTCAGCCTGGTATCTCCTCCGTCTCTCGTGCCATTTCAGTAACAAGTTGGTACAACATCATGTAAACACTTTTCATATATCTTGGAAGGCACTGTATAGTCGATGGATTCCATCTCTTAACTGCTACTGTAAAGAGTTCAAGCTCGTCAATTGTCCCGTATGTGTCATACATGTCATTGAGACAGGCGGCGATTTCATACAATTTTGTAAAACCCAATATGAATGCAGAACAGCTCGGCTCCATCACAATACAAGAGGCCATGGTGTAATATTCCACAAGGCGATGCCGAGTGAAGTGAATTTGAGACAAACCTGAATCCTTCCACCATCTTGAACATATAGACTATCTTTTCCACCTGTAATGAGGCACATAATAGACTGGAACTGTTGCCTTCCTAACGAATCCCCAACAAACTCAAGTGTTTTTTCCTGTATTCTTGTAAGGAAGTGTTGCCCTTCAAAGTCGGGCATGTTACAGTTATTAGGCTGCCACCGATATTTTTCATAAGAAAAATCAAGGCGTAGGGTCAACCTTCATGCCCACATTCCTGATAACCAGTGCTTACACATCTTGCCAGAATATATTGGCCTCCTGTTGTCCTGAACCCATTTTCCTTCGGTATAGTCACATGCTCTCTTCTCAATAGCTGATGTCTTTTCAACTTTTGTAGGAAGTAATTCTTCAGCAGAAATGACAAAGGACTTTTCAATTGCAAAGGATTTCTCTTTTTCAGCCAAGATGGACTTCATATTATCAGCCTCCGGAGAGAACAAACCTCCAACCAGAATATCTTTGTCTGAACTGGAAGGAGAATTTTCAGTCGGCGATTCTTTGGCCGGGCTGAATGGCAACTTTTCATCAATCAATTTTTTACCCGAGCTAGATGGTGAGTTTTCAACTGAGAAATATTTAGTTGCATTTGACAGTAATCTTGAGATGCGCAGCAATTCTTTAACTGATATGGAATCAGGTTCTCCAATTGGCAGAGATGAAGGACTTTCCATGACTGGAGGTGTGTACAAAGATGGACTTGAAAAGAATGTTTCCAGTCGATTCCCCTTCAGATAGTCATCCTCTCAATCCTGGCAAAGATACCTCGTTCATCATTGTAAGTGTTGTACTAGAACCTATTTCTCATAACACAAACTGAAGGATTGCAAACACTAGAAATCCTTCAAAGCCAAAGCTGTCTTCACGGGATATAAACGACGGCTGAAGTTTTACTATTTCCATCCCTCATTATCACTTTCTGGATGAAAATTCACCGCGAACGGATTAAATCTGTTTTCCAATTTCACAGTGTTGTTAAATTTGGGCGAAAGTGCCTAAGTAATATCAGAAATTTTCAATATCTGTTACAACAATATGTTTTATAGATTATGTCCTAGATTCAAAACTAGGACATTAATAGATGAAAGAAAATTTGATATGAATAGATCTAATAAATATAGTGATAGATGTGTTATACCTATGCATCGAAAGAATGTCTGGACTAACAAGTGGATGCGGGATCATAGAAAAAAAAAATTGTAGGCTAGCCACCATGATCCTGGTGCGCAATCCAGAAGGAGTTGGGGAACATATAAATGGATGAGAGGATTAACCCTCTGTTATAGTTGCAAACGACCGGGACATCTTGCTAGAGAATGCCCTGGGAAAAGACTTGGTTGCCTATGTTGTAAGGATATGGACCATGAAGTATTGGATTTCCCTAGAATGATTGCTAGGCTTGAGAAGATGAATATGGAACAAGCCAACCCTGAGGGAGATCAAGAGACCAAGATTATAGAGAAAACCCAGAAAGAATCAGAAAAGATATTGCTACAGATGAAAGATACCTTGAATGACCACCGACATGTTAGGCTATCAGAGATATTCAAAGAAAAGGAGAAAATCAAAGCAATAATAGGGGACTTTGACATTAATTGTACTCTTGATGAAGAAGTGCAAGTGAACATTATGCCAGAAAGAACTTGGGAGGCTATAGGAAATCATGTCATGATTCCTTCCTTAGGAAGAACAAGTTTCTTCATAGGAAAGCTAGTAACCCTATGTGGAAGGCTTGCCTAGATACCTATGACTGTCAATGGAACTTCGAAAGAGGAAGACTTTGAGATCATTAAATTTGTTGAAGACAGTGCCCCATTTACCATGCTCATAGGAAAACTTTGGATTGATAGAGAACAAGCCAGACGAAAAGAAGAAGAAAAATTTTTGGAACAGAAGAAGAAAGAGTTAAAAGACTTTATGACCAAAAGGATCACGCACTTGATTGAAGAACAAAAGAGAAGATCGCAGATATTTAGTATTAGCAACTCCGATGTCGAAGCTAAGAGAACACTTGAGGATCGCAGAAGATCGAGCTACCTATTTTTGATACAGAAGAAGTATTATCAAGGAACCCTAGGAAATATTTTCCACAGCGCGAAGTAACTAAGACCACAGAAGATAAACATCAGAATGGTAAAAGCATTACTAAGACGAGGCTCACTGGAAAGAAGGCTAGAAAGTTAAGAAAGAAAAGGGCTAATACTGTAAGGTTACAAGAGGTTCTAGAGGACACTTCGCAGCAAGAAGAATTGAAGAATTGGAGCTTCGCTGAGATATCAGGACAACGGCATAGAGTACTTCGCCATGACGAAGCAATATATCCGTTGGAACCGATATACCCGTTCGAATGTCGCTCCAAATGGATTGAAAAACAGTTATGGGTTACCACTAGACCGTTGGATAGCACCAGAACGGATAGAACAGAGTTAATAAAAGCTTCATATCCATTGCAAGCAGTCTGTTGCAGAGTTACTTACTTATTCCATCACGCCATGCCCGGAAGACACTTTTGCCAATTGAGAACTTGAGCTTACAGAATACCCGTGTTATGAAACAGTGATTACTCCAGTTTTATTCTCTATCTTATTACAGTACCGACAGTCCATTGACAACCTGAGACAGTGATCCCGAGCTTACATGTCCGACGAGCTTAGCGCAGCAGAAGAATCGGCGAGAGAAGTACTTGCTAGCTTAAGGATAGAAAGAGTCATGTCAGAAAGAGGGATGTCCACTGGAGTCCAAGCCTCATCATCGAGAGGTGTGGCAGCCTCCCCATCGACTGCTCAAGCTAGAACATCTTGAGCCAGCACAGAGTTGAGAACTAAGAATAGGGACGACGTAGCCAACGCGAACTTAGTGCCAACCATCCTACCAGCTTACATTCCCCCTCTAAGTGGTGAGATTAATAGGGATAGTGTCCCTAGAGACTTTGAATACACCCTAGTCCTTGCATATCTACCGAAAGGAGTTCGCACCTACTGCGCAGATCAAGACAAGGTTACAGCATTGAAGTTTTGTGACTTCAACCTGGGAGACCGTAAAGCCTACAGCATGCTCGCACCATCTAAGTACTTAACGAGGACTAAGGGCTTGAACTTGAATATAGTCCCTCAACAATGGACGATGAACCTTGCACAGTCTACTCTGCTCAATGTTATGAAAATACTGCACTTCAGCAGACATCAGGAGGTGACTGCTTGTGTGAAATTGTTGCTAGCAAGTTACCATGGAGGATACATATGGTTAAACCGTCGCATAACTGTTTATCTGGCACTGATCAATAGGATTATTGGGCTTAGCATGCAGGGCCTTGATCCCCATGAGTACTACCCTGGAAAGACAGCGGACCGCGCTCTTTCACAAAATATTAAAGAGGCTTATGGAAATGTTGAAAAAGGCACGGGAGGTTACAAGGTAGCCTCTATTGAGAGTGGCGCAGTGCACCTTGCATGTCAGCTGATAGCAAGGAAGTTGGTACGTAAGAATATACCTACACAAGTATCCATCTTTGTAGTTGACCTCGCAGGGAAGTGCGTGGAGGGACTACAAATGAATTGGGAAAAATATTTGGTCAATCAGTTAGAAATTGATTGTAGAGAAGCCAAGGACCAGGGGCATGAATTCCACTTTAGCTGGCTGCTAATATTGATCGCCTTTGTTGCATGGGAGCTCCCAGAAGGCGCAACCTTCCCTGACCTCGACCCATTTGAACCATTAGCTACGAAGTTCAGTACCTTATGGTACTCGACGGACATGAGCAAGCAGTGGAAATCAAATTCCATTTTTCATATATACTATAACCAACTAAAAGCAGCCATAGGGTGTGAACCTCGCATAACCCCAAACAATTTACAAAGGTTTCGACCTTTGATAAAGTTCAGCGTGGACCGCCACTTTATATACCTAACTCCATGCGTTGATGAACACCAAGAACAGCTTCAGTCCTATTATAAGCTGACCGAAGAAGACCTAGAAGAAATCACCAAGGAATGGTCGGCGGACCTCCTTGTTCCAGATAATCCAGCGGACATTTCAGATATTGACAGCCCAGAAGCTGCGCAGGACACACCTGGGCCCAATAAGATGAAGAAGACAAAGAAGACAAAGGAAACAAAGAAGCCTAAAGAGGTTCAGGATGTAGATAGCTACTCTATAAAGACAGCTTCCATCACACCTGATCAAGAAGATAACAATGACGACCTAGCGGAAGTCGAACAACAACCAGAAGAAGAAGTCAAAGTTACAAAGAAGAGAAAAGGGTCACCTTCGAAGTCTTCCTCTAAGAAGAAAGAAAAAGAGACTGTGACTAAGATGAAGACCACGCTCAACCCCGATGACTTCAGCTTTCTCCTCGCAACTTTGAATGAAGCCATAGAAGAAATTACAAAAAAATAGGAGGCCAAGAAACAAACGATGTACGACAGAATTAAATCTGAGCTCCAAGGACTGCAGTGATCACTTCAGTCTAACCGCATAGTCTCCACTACGCCCATTCCAAAAGGAACAACAAAAGCAGGAGATGAATCAGTTCAACTCCGCAAGATTGCCAACATAGTCGAAGTACGCCTTCAGAAAGAAGAAGAAGTAACAGCGCAGGCCACCCAAGCCCTAAAGCAAGCACAGGAAGAAATCATAGAGCAGCGTTGAGCTGCACAGCAAGAGAAGGAGGCCATCCATGAGAAAATTTGATAGAGACAAAGCAAAAATTCAAAAGGAGAAGGAGAAGCTTCTCACGAAGCAGATTGGAATCGAGGAAGTTGTCAACAGAGCATTTCACTCTATGACCGGCTTAGAACAAAAGGTCGAAGAACCCTTAGACTGTCAAGTGATGAAGCTTGCTGAATTTATTCAACAACTACAGCAAAGAGTCATGGACTTAGAGTTTCAGATCATCCCAAGTACACTGCAAGAAGAGCGCGACCAGCGAGAAATAACTGTATGAGGTACAGCAGAAAGAATTAAAGAACTCACTGAACAATGCAAACAACTAAGTACCAGAAGTGCGCAGATACATGAGAACCTGACCAAGTACCCGGAATTACGTAAACTAGAGTCACAGCTCCAGGAGGTGAAGCAGCATGCAGATAGACTTCAGATGCAATTGAAGGCCCTATCAACTATAGAGAAAATGAAGCGATCCCACGAGAAAAGTGTCACATAGCAGCAGATCCACATGATCCAGAGAAAGGTCATGGAAGTGACACAACAACTTCAACCTTTGCAGGATAAGGCATGTCAACTATTTTTAGAGATTGAGAACCAAGGGATAGAGCTACAACAGGTCGTGATTACAGTAGAGCAGTGCCTAGAAGGACCAGTCAATAACGCACTCATCCAGGAGTTTGTCAAGCAAGAGGAAATTGCAAAGTAATAGGTCTAAGCATATTGAGCCAAGATCAAGGTGTTCGAAGAAGAACTGGTCAGACCTGAGTGACTCGAGACGAGTCACAGGTGAGTGTTGGGGGCATGTTGGCCCTTGACCAAGTTTGAGGAATACTTGGTCATATTTGACCGTTTTTGGTACTCCAACATCCAGTCGGAGAAGGAGTGCATGGAGAAGAGGAGATCATGGGATCTCCGCCCCTATTTTGGGCTTTTGGGGATTTTTGGGAATATTGTAATGGGAAAGGGATATCGACCCTTATTTAGGCCTTTTTTATGTATAAATAGAATGGTAGGAGATGCATATAAAAATGGGTGTGTGTGATGTAAATTGAATGGATTAGTGCATAAAGTAGATATATCTGATCAGATGTATGTGTGACTGTAAGAGCTCTGTGCCTACTATAAGTATTGTAAGTGTTGAGTGCACAGGTCAGGGGAGGACTTAGTGCTTGGATCTACCCAGGGAAAGAGGATCTAGAAAGCTGCACATATCTCTTGTCCTAGGCAGGGTAGGATCTTGAAGGCTTTGTGTTGTAACTTGGTTTACCAAAGATAATAACAGAAGAAGACTTTCTGGACGTAGCCCCAGGGTGGGGGTGAACCACGGTAACTCTGTGTATTGTGTTGATGTGTTTGTCTCTCTCTTGCTAAGTGCTCTGATATGTTTAGATAGATCTATTGATGCTTTGTTCTTATGAGATATGAATGCATGCTAGATATGATACATAAGATGCTAAGTGCTTAATCTATTAAGTATAACCTGTTTATCATTGCTAAATGCTAGATCTGAGTAATTATTGCGGTGTTATGTGCTTTCTGCGAAGTGTATTAATGAATGTATGTTAAGGAATAACTAATGCTAAGTGTGTTGTAAGCAAGATAATCACATATCTGTGTCCCAGCTAAGGTTGTAGACACCTGAGTCTTGCAACCACCCTTGCCTCTACCTCGGGTGAGACTTCATCTGCTTCGCAGGTGTTGCCGAAAGGGCCGGTAGTTAGGGCTTTGTTGGTGCACTCTTGAGCGTTGAACCCTGATTTTTCCCCTGTGCCAACAAATGCATCCAGGAAGAACAAATAGAATCCAAAATCAAAACCAAGTTTCAGTTGTAGTGATGATTCAAATGAAGATGAAGAAATAGCCAACTTTGTAAGGAAGTTGAAGATAGGAACTGACAATTACAAAGGTATGCTTCCTTTAATATGTTTTAATTATGGTAAAATTGGCCATTTTTCTTCTAAATGTCCTTATGCTAAGAATTTAGATAGTGATGAAGAAGAATCTCCCAAGAAAGAAAAGAAATATAAAAAGGGTGACAAGAAAAGAAACAAAAAAAAAATCGTTAAGAAAAGTCTCTACTCATAGGAGGACGGTTCATCATTAGATGAGGACGATGATAGAGACAGTGACTCAGAAAATGTACTCTTTATGGCTGATGAAAATTATGAAGAGGATTATGAAGAAGAAGGTGAAGTTGATCTCAGAGTAGATCTAATTAATTCTTTAGAAGAGCTAAAAAGAGTGAGGAAGAAAAACAAATCACTCAAGGGAGAATTACTTATGCTAAAGGAGGATTCTCAAAATCCTAACTCTAAAAAGGATCAACAAATGATAATGAACCTGAGAGTACAATTTGAAGACGCCAGAAGGATCAAAGAGATACTCAGAAGTAAGATGGAAGAAAAGGAAAAGGAGAAAGAGAGCTTAGAAACATAAATAGTTTCACTAAGGAAGGAAATTAAGAAAAAAGATATGTAGCAAAACAACACCAAAATACTGGATGAAATCATCAACGCTGAAAGGTTGTGTCATGAAAGATATGGACTGGGATACAACCAAACACATAGAGAGAAGGGTTTGATTTGTATCACTGCAGAAGAGGAAGCATAACAAAATACTTATGCAGAAGTCACCAGAGGATTCATCAATAAAGAAGAATGCAATCCTTCACATGAGAATGATCTGAAACAAGATTACAGAAGGATGGTACCATCTAGAAGACCCAAGTTTCAGAATCAACATCCACCCATAGAAATAAATCAAGAAGAAAACTACATAGGAACAACACCATTCAGAATATATCCCAAGTATCAAACTATATTTCTTGGTTCATGTTATTCTTATAAAAATTTTGGGCACAAAGCTATAAATTGCAAATTTTATGCTAAGAATAGAAGTAATTATGAAGGTCACTCTAGAATTAATCATCTTAGAAAGCCTCATGAAGCATATGACAGAAACTATAATAGTTTTTTATCACTAAAAGGTGAAGTATAATGCTACAAATGCAACAATTTCGACATATGGCCAAAGATTGCAAGTTAATAGTTCCTCCAAAGGAACCAAAGAAGGATTTCAATAATCATGCAAAAGGACCATCAAGAATTTGGATAAGGAATAAAGATAACTTAAACATTGAATAATTCTCTCTTGCACTACAAGATCAAAGAAGAAGAAGTCATGGGTATGTTTATAGTGGTTGTTCAAAGAATATGACAGGTGACAAGAACATATTTATAACTTTTAAGAAAGAAAGAGATGGATCAGTTTCAATTGGCAATGACAACTCAGCCAAAATTATAGGGAAAGGCACACTCAAGATTGGTAGTAAGGATGTCAAAGCAGAAAATGTTTGACTTGTCGAAAACATGAAGCATACTTTGTTGAGTGTGAGTCAAATGTGTGATCAAGGAAAAACTTATATTTGACTTAGAGAAGTGTGATATAAGAAAAGAAGGATCAAGGAAATTGGTGGCTACAACAGTAAGGACTCCAAACAACATATACATATTAAATGAGATTGGAAAGGAAAGATGTTGCTTGGGAAAGGAAAATTAAAGTTGGATTTGGCCCAGAAGAATATAACACATGAACTTTGACAATATGGTCAAAATTAGTAGAAAGCAAGAATTAAGAGAAATGCCCGAAATTTCAAAACCGTCCAGTACTATGTGTGTTGGCCCTTGGGTATGGAAGCAAGTGAAGATAAAGGAAGAAAATGAAAAATGAGAACTACGCAGAAGACACAGTGACTGTTACTGGGTCGAAGTGAGCAAAAGAGAAGAAAAGATGGAGCGAAGTAAGGAAAATCAAGCCATTGGACGAGGATATCAAGGATGAAATATCAGCAAGGAAGAAGGATTGTAGACAACTCAGCAAGTGAAGAAATCCACCATTGGATGATTTGGAGCACTGCGCAAGAAGGAAGGAAAGATAGGCTGGCAAAGCCTGGAAAACTTGGGTCAAGTTGACCTAGGGTTTTGGTATCTAGGGTTTTGGACACCTAGGTTTCGGCCTAAGGATGTCGATGAGTGTTTGTAATGTATAAATAGAGGTCTAAAGGACCTGAGATGGGTTGTTGATGTTGATTCCATTGTTGGTATTGTCGATCTAGTTGTACTATTGAAATGAGTGATTATTTTTGTATGAGGGAGAAGAGCTAAGTGTGAGAGCCTTCTGGTATTGTTAGATCTTCAGCTGGGTGCGCAGGAAGGGGAGAGACAGAGAGGAGAAGAAAGAAGATTTGCTAGCTGAGAGCGCAGACAAGAATTGTATGCTTCATCTTAATATAAAATAAAGCACAGTTCTTTGGATGTAGCCCTAGAGAGAGGGTGAACCACATATATCTTGTGTCCTGTGTGTCATTGATGCTATGTTCTTTGTTATTGGTATACTTCTATTGCATTATTGTGTTAGATCTGATAGATATATCTTGTGCAGTAGATCCTAGGAAGATAAATAATACTATATTGTTGTGTGTCGATCACTTTGAACCCACTTTACATTCCTTCTGGTTGTAGACATCTCTGTCCTGCAACCCCCACATAGTTGCTTCAGGTGAGACTACATTTTCCTCGCAGGTGTTGCTGAAAGGGCCAGTAGCTAGGGCTTGTTGGTGCACTCTTGGAGTTGAACCCTGGGTCTGCCCCTATGCCAACTAATGGTTATGTTTTTTGGACAGGAATCTTCTTAAGGGAATGTCAAGGTGGTTTCCATCAAAGACATAAATTCAAAAGTGGATAGAGGATCAAGAAAAGGACTTCGTTCAAGCCCAGAACAAGAACCCTAATATTAGTACTAAGGATTGGTTGGAGAGATATATCGTTATTGATATACACGAGATTTTCTTTGGAGGAATTCATCAGGAGATATATGAGTGGTTAGCTAGGTTAACAGATACCCAGTTTGAAATCATATCTAGACCTCATGTGGTTTGGACGTCGGCATTGATCAAGAAGGTCAAGAGAGTTGATAATGTCGTATCACGAGTAGTAGATCACTGGTTTGATAGCACCATTGGAGGGTACATCATCGAGATTGTTGTTGACGGAGTAGATTCATATAGCCATGCCGAAAGATATTTCTTCAAGGGACCCAGAGGAAAATTTTTACATTTTATGAAGCTGAGGATCAAGATGTTATTGCATGAGAAGAACATCTTGAAGATACAGTAGATTGGTCGGATCTGGAAAAGCTAATGTTCAAGAATTTGGACAGCGACAGCGACACAGAAGCTGGACATACGTGCAGTGGGAGAGTGTTCATAGAAGTTCATCTTGCGAACCTATTCAAGAAGAACTACGAGGAAGAGGGTTTCTACAGTGGAGAAGAGGCATATCTAACGGATGAAGAGCATTCATAACCCGCTGGGACAGAGGAAGGGAAATCTAAAGAGCCTCGTCAGGAAGAACCAGAAACTTTATGAACTACGCAGACTGCTAAAGTAAGTACGATTATCCCTCCTATTGATTTAGTAACAGTAAGCAACCAGAGTAATCCAAGCCACCAGAGTGTTCAAATCATTGTCACTAGTAGTCCACCACATACTCAGTCAGGAACCCTAAGAAGATCTATGGCAGATGACATGAGGCTCCCTATTTTTAGGAGAGATGGGTCTGAAGACCCTGATCAACACTGGTTTTTGTGTGAACCCGTATGGAATATTAAAAATGTCACCGACGAAGCTGTTAAAATAACCCATTTTAGTACTACCCTAAGGGATCGTGCACTGAGTTGGTACATGAATCTTGTCCAAGAAATTGCACAGCCTAAGACGTTGAATCAGATCAAGAATGCGTTGATTGCAGAGTTCAAGAAACCCAAGTCAGAGTCACAATGTATTACAGAGCTGAAAGAGATCAAGCAGAAGGTAACCGAAACTATTTGGGAATTCAATCAGAGATTCAAGACCTTAACCGGTAGATTGACTTTTCAAATCCCAGATGAGAAGAACAAAGAGTGGTTCATTGTTGCCCTCTTACCATACATCAGAGTTCCTCTTATGCAATAGAAGATTGCTTCACAGGATGAGGTGCTGGAGATCGCCATGAAGTTAGAATCAGCCCCTATGGGAGAATCTAGCTCAGGTATGAGTCAAATATTGAGTCAGCTAACTAGTTTGTCTCTGCAGGTAGAGGATATGAAGAAGGACAAGGGAAAAGATAAAAAAGAATACATCTGGTGTGTCAGATGCATATCAAAAGGCCATGACAAGGAACAATATCCCCTATTCCATGAATACTTGGCCTCTGAAGCTCTGAGCCCTTTGAAGCAATTTACCTTACCCTGGTGTGAGGTATGCAGAAATAGACATCGCCCTGGTGAGTGATATTACATGCAAAAGTATGATCAGACGCCCAAAAATTTGTATTGCACGTTCTATAAGTTCATGGGACATGATGATAGGGATTGTAGGGCTTACGATATCATGCATGAAAGGTCAAGAGACATATACAAAATTCAAGGCAAAGTACAGCAAGAAGGAAACACTACGCAGTATAACTCCCCTAGGAGAGGAAACTTCAATCCGAGCAGTGGATTCAGAGGAAGAGGATGAGGAAGAGGTATGTGATCCAGGTGGATATCAATGGCCACCCACCTTCTCCAACTGGCCCAAAACATGTTTCTGGCAATTTTGGTAATTTACTATTTTTAGCAGTTTTTAACTTCTGGGGCCATTTTGAGGCCCTAAACGATGTTTTTTGAGAAAACGGGGAGCAACATGGATCGTAGATCAATGTTTCTCACCCAAAAGTTGTATTTATCGGATAGATCTTTCCAAAAATATATTGAGCGCCCCAAACAGAGATCGTATGCAAAAGTTACGCCCATGGGAAGTTGACGTATCAACTACCCCCATCGAGGCCCACAAACCTTTTGGCTTTTCATCTTTCGGGGTTAGGGTTTTGGATTTTACTTATGTTAAAAAGGCCCTTAGAGCCTCATTGTAAGAATCATCTTCTCACGGATGCGAGTAGCCGTCACATATCTTCTCAGAGATAAGCTACCACCATTCTAGCGAGTCTTTCACTCTGTACTTTTACAGTCTCTGTACATTTATTTCATTAATAGAAATCGTGTATTACTGTATATTTGTGTTTATGGTTGCATCTCTGATATATTTCTGTTATATTACTGGATATATGCAATATCTCTGTGCATTTCTTTATTATATATCCACTCTCATTTCGTGCCGAAAATAATCCGGATCAGTATGGGTTGAGGCCGAGGATAGATAATCTGTTATAACTGTGCACAGACAGGACACCTAGAAAGGGACTATCAGAACCCTTGTACCACTTGCAGCTATTGCAACTCCTTCGAGCATGTTATCAAGGAATGTCCAGCATTAATGGCTAAGCTTCAAGAAAGACGAGGACCTCAGCAAAATCTGCAAGTGCAACTGATATATGTTAAACCTCACAGAGAAGACCCTAGAGTTGTTGTTATCACTCAAGGAGGCGTTGTTACAGGAGAAGCCAGACTAACCCAAGGAAAGACTACAAAAGACTCAGGAATCAGGAAAGCTACAGAGAAAACCCAAACTTTTGATGCAAAGAAAGAAAGACAAATATTTGAGGAGGCAAGAAAAGAGTTCAAAACAGATCAAGGTTCTTCATCAAAGACACGACCAGAATTAAGGGAATATGGAATGCCTCTGGCATTCGATCAGTTTTCTTCACCAAAAGAAGGAAAAAAGGTAAGAAAGATCATGGAATTTGTATATACTTTTATCAAGTTGATTAAGGATGAGAGCATTGTGCAAGAGCTACAAAATTGAATCAAACAGTATGAGCTAGGAAAGATAGACCCCTTGTTGAACAGGGCAGTACACAGAATCGCTAAAAAGAGAAGGACAAATAAGGAATTACACTTGAATGCTCAAATAGGAGAATATAATATAGACTATGTGGTCCTTGACTTAGGGTCGGAGGTCAATGTCATGATGAAGCAAACATGGGCACTGATGGGAAAACTGAAGTTGATCTATTCCCCTATCAGGCTTAGGATGGCTAATCAGCAGAAAGTATGCCCCTTTGGAAGATTGGAGCATGTCCCTGTGGACATCGACGGAGTCAGAACATTTGCAGACTTTGAGGTAATTGAGATAGTTGATGATAGTTTCCCTTAACCTACGTTGTTAGGAATTGATTGGGCTTTCAATAATTCCACTGTGGTTGATTTAAAGAAAAGACGTATGAAGTTTGAAAGAGATGGCCTTAGGGTCATTGCGCCTTTAGATCTAGATGAAGGTCGGAGATACACAGAACCTATTAGAGAAGAAGACCACGCATATGAATTGGAAAACATATACAAATTAATAGTCAGATAGCAGGATTACATTAATCCTACAGCCGATGGAAACCTAAGTTGGCGAAGTGATAGCACATGTTCATCAGATTCAGAAGAAGCATTGGAGAACTGGAAGAACCAAATGTATGAAGTATCTACAAGGATATGTGCTAGATTAACCAGAGAAGTTCGTTGGATCGGCACAACGATGAGTAACTTACCCACCTTTGATGGCTCAAATCCCTTAGAAACCTTCTTGTCAGATTTTGAAAAAAGTGTACCAATGCAACAAATATTGTTGGCAATGGATGAGGCCCTAAAAGCAAGCCCAACAAGATGGTGGGGGACACACAAAACCAAAATTGCAGACTGGGTACAATGTCATACCTTGATGACAGCACGGTTCTCAGCACAAGTAGAAGGCTAGGAAGTTCGGTACACAGGTCGAAGTTTCCCAAAGGACCATGTGCGAAGTTGCGAGGAAGCCTGGATCAAAATTCCTCAAGAGAAGTGGGTGCACAAATTCATTAACACACTGGAAACAACACCTATCAACTGGTACCTTCAAGCAGAGTTGTTCCTCGTCACTACAGATTGGGAAGGTATGACCCAGAATTTTGTAACTTCCTTCTTATTTGAAATTCAATTTCCTTCAGTAGATCAAGCATTACAGATTGTCAGAAAAAAAGTATTTGAGGAGTCCTGTAGCCTCCCTTTGGAGAAAGAAGAGGATGAATGGACTGCGCCTCTCCAGAAACTACAAGGTTGTTACAACATCAATATTGATGAAGACGATGATCCAAGGAAGGTGAACATTGTAGAAACAGAAGGCCAAAAATATGTGGAAGGACCAGGAGTTGAGTTACCATTCATTGGATAGCCAATCAAGATTAAGAATGTCAATATTGGAACAAAATAGACATTGAAGCTTGCAAATGTTGGAGATTACTGAGATGTTGCTACCATTGACAAGATTACAGAGCTTCTGCATGAATATCAAGACATGTTTCCAACCAAGTTCACTGATATGAAGGGCATTAAAGGGCCTATGGGAGAGATGAGGATCCCTTTGAAACCAGACGCAAGACCAGTCAAACAGATACCCTACAAATTGAACCCTAAGTATAAGGATAAAGTGAAAATTGAGCTCGACAGAATGCTGGAAGTAGGGATTATAGAGCTTGTCGAAGAATCATAATGGATTAGCCCTATGGTGGTGCAAGACAAGAAGACAGGAGAGATCAAGATCTGCGTAGATCTTAGGAAGTTGAATGATGAATGTTTGCATGACCCCTTCCCTACACCATTCACTGATGAAGTGTTAGATAATGTGGGAGGCCAGGGGGTATATTATTTTACAGATGGATTTTCAGGATACCATCAGATCCAGATTGCCAAGGAAGATCACCATAAGACCACATTTGCAACAGAATGGGTATCCTACCAGTATACAGTGATTCCATTTGGATTGAAGAATGCCCCAGCCATCTTTTCTAGGGTGGTGGTCGAAGCATTCAAGGAGTTCCTGCATAAGTTTCTAGAAGCATATTTTGATGATTGGACTGTTTTTAGTTTATTGAAAAATCATATTGAATGTCTAAGGCTAATGTTGGACAAATGCAGGCAGTGTCAGATTGCCTTAAACCTGAAGAAGGGCATCTTCTTCTCACCATTCGGAGTGTTGTTAGGTCATATTGTATGCAAGCAGGGATTGCTGGTAGACCCATCTAAAATTGTCATTATAGTTTATTTACCCCCTCCTACTTCAGTCAAACAATTGTGCACTGCACTGGGACATACCAGATATTACAAGAAGTTCATTAAAGGATAGGCCTAGATTATAGCACCCATGGAGAAGCTTTAGAAGAAAGATTGTCAGTTTAGTTGGACAGAAGAATGCCAGCAGAGCTTCGACACACTAAAACAAAAAATGGTTAATGTGCCTATTCTGGTTTTCCCAAATTGGAGAAAGGAATTTCATGTGCATGTCGATGTGTCTTCCATTTCCTTAGGAGTCGTGTTAGCACAACCTAGGGAAGGAGATATTGACCATCCGTTAGCATTTTCCAGCAGGAATCTATCAACTGTTGAGATTAATTACACCACTACTGAGCGAGAGGGGTTAGCCATGGTGTATGCGCTGCAGAAATTTCGCCACTACTTGTTGGGAGGACACTTTAAAATGTTTACTGATCACTCCATGCTGAAATACCTAGTCAACAAGCCAGTGTTGGGGGGAGAATATGCAGATGGCTTCTGTTATTTCAATAATATGACTTTGAGATCATAGTAAAACTAGGAAGAATGAACAAAGGTCCTGACCACTTGTCAAGGTTGGAACATGGCGAAGAGCCCACTAGTTTGGAGGATGCACTGTCGGATGCACGACTATTGGCCATTAGAAATATTGATGACCACTTCACAGAGATAGTCCAGTTCCTATCAATAGGAATGGCACCTAGAGATTATACAATTCCACAGAAGAAACAGCTAGTAGTGCGCACTGCAAACTTTTCACTTATAGATGGATAGCTATACAAGATGGGACCTGATGAGATATTGAGAATATGTGTTATGGAGGCAAAACGACCATTAATCCTCACTGAAACTCATGAAGGCATTGCAGGAGGACATTACGCAAGAAAAGAAACTACGCGGAAGGTTCTTAGAGCTGGCCTTTGGTGGCCTACCTTATACAGAGATGCTAAGGACTATTACAGAGCCTGCGATGTATGCCAAAGAGTTGGGAAACCATCCAGAAGAGATGAGATTCATTTAGCACCGTAGTTGACCATAAAAGCATTTGAGAAATGGTCCATTGACTTTGTGGGACCTATAAACCCACTAGGAAAGCGCACAAGAGCAAGGTACATAATCACCGCGACAAAGTACTTGACCAGATGGGCCGAAGCAAGAGAAGTTAAGGAATGTAGTGAAACTACAGCTACGCACTTCATATTTGATGACATCATAAATAGGTTTGGATGCCCAAAGATCCTTATGAGTGATCAAGACACACATTTCATAAATAAAACAGTTGAATTGTTGACTGAGGAATTTGCAGTCCATCACCAGAAGAGCACGCCTTACCATCCACAAGAAAATGGGACAGTGGAAGCATTCAACAAAATCTTGGAGACAACACTGACAAAGATCTGCACTGTGAACAAGGATGACTAGGATTTAAGAGTACCAGCAGTATTGTGGGCCTATAGAACCACTTGCAAAAAATTAACAATGCAGACCCCTTTCAAGTTGGTTTATAGTCTTGAAGTCGTTGTTCCAATGGAATATTTGGTACCAATCCTAAGAATTGTTTCCTTTACAGACATGGATGATGTTGGCACTGTTTGAGAGAGGCTTGTGCAGTTGGTCGAACTCAAAGAAGACAATTTTATTGCAGGATTCCATCAGCAGGTACAGAAGGAAAGAGAGAAGGCCTACCATGACAGGCACATCAAGAAGAAGGCATTTAAGTAAGGTGATTTGGTATTGAGCTATGACAGTAAGTTCCTAAAAAATCCTGGGAAGTTTAGAATGCATTGGCTCGGGCCATATGAGATCACCTATGTCACGAAAGGAGGAGTTGCACAGTTGAAAAATATGAAAGGAGATTTGAAGGAAGGTCTGGTAAACGGGAGCCGGCTGAAGTTGTACTATGACAACCAGATGCCTCGCAACTCGAAGTAAAAGCATAAGGAATAGGTTCTAGGTACCAGGTGCAGTTGAAACTGGGTGCCATACACAGAAAAGACAGTCTACACGAGGAAGGAAGGAGACGAGGCATAGAGCAGTAAGCAAAGGCTACCCTATGTAGTCTGAAGTCGAAGTAAAATAGAAGGATCAGATCTGAAGTGCCTCGAGATGAGTCACAGGTGAGTGTTGGGGGCTTGTTGGCCCTTGGGTATGGAAGCAAGAGAATATCAAGGAAGAAAAGGAAAAATGTGAACTGCATGGAAGAAACAGTGACTGTTAATGGGTCGAAGTGAGCAAAAGAGCATAAAGACAGAGCAAGGTAAGGAAAAACAAGTTGTTGAACAAGGAGATCAAGGATGACAAATCAGCAAGGAAGAAGGATCATGGACAAATCAGCAAGCGAAGAAAGCCACCATTGGATGCTTTGGAGCACTGCGCGAGAAGGAAGGAAAGACAGGATGGCGAAGCCCGGAAAATGTGGGTCAAGTTGACCTAGGTTTTTGGTATCTAGGGTTTTGGACACCTAGGTTTCAGCCTAAGGATGTCGGTGATTGTTTGTAATGTATAAATAGAGGTCTAAAGGACCTGGGATGGGTTTTTGATGTTGATGTCATTGTTGGTATTGTCGATCTAGTTGTATTATTGACATGAGTGATTATTGTTGTGTGAGAGAGAAGAGCTAAGTGTGAGAGCCTTCTGGTATTGTAAGATCTTCAACTGGGTGTGAAGGCCAAGTCCTGCAGCTGGGTGCGCAGGAAGGGGAGAGACAGAGAGGAGAAGAAAGAAGATCTGCTAGCTGAGAGCGCAAACAAGAACTGTATGCTTCATCTTAATATATAATAAAGCACAGTTATGTGGGTGTATCCCTAGAGAGAGGGTGAACCATGTATATATTGGGTCGTGTGTGTGATTGATGCTCTGTTCTTTGTTATTGGTATACTTCTATTGCATTATTGTGTTATATCTGATAGATATATCTTGCGCAGTAGATCCTAGGAAGATAAAGAATACTAGATTTTTGTGTGTCGATCACTTTGAACCCACTTTACATTCCTTCTGGTTGTAGACATATATGTCCTGCAACCCCCACATAGATGCTCCAGGTGAGACTGCATCTGCCTCACAAGTGTTGTCGAAAGGGCTAGTATCTAGGGCTTGTTGGTACGCTCTTGGAGCTGAACCCTGGGTCTGCCCCTGTGCCAACAATGTTCAAACATTGTCTACATGGAAAACAGACAAAAACGCAATTCATATCAAATGAATACTCTACAACAAATACATTGGAAGTTGTGCACACTGATCTATGTGGACCAATGAGAAAAAAAGGACTAAATGGAGAACAATACTTCATGCTACTTATAGATGATTATACAAGAATGACAATAGTTTGTTTTCTCAAGAATAAATCAGAGGCATTCGAAAATTTCAAAATATTTAAGGAGATGGTTGAAAACGAAACGGACTTGAGCATTAAGTGCTTAAGATCAGAAAATGGAGGTGAATTTATATCAAAAGAATTCATGGAATTCTATGAAGATCATGGAATAAAAAGACAGTTCTCAGCGGCTAGGACACCTCATCAAATGGAGTTGTTGAAAGGAAGAAAATAATTGTAACAGAGATGATCATAACCATGTTGAAGGATTCGGAGTTGAGCAATGACTTTTGGGTACAAGAAGTATACACAGTCGTTCATATCTTGAATAGAGGAATGCTCAGAAGTAATAATGAAAAAAATCCATATGAGCTATGGAAGGGAAGAACAGAAAACCTCAAGCACTTTAGAGTGTTTGGAAGCAAATGCTACATAAAAAGAGAAGATGACAGAGTTGGAAAATTTGATTCTCGAGTTGATAAACGAATATTGGTTGGATATTCAAGAAAAAGAAAGGCATACAAATGTTATAATCTAAGACTCAACAAGATATTGGAAAGAATAAATGTAAGGATTGATTAAGTAGATGTGTCAAAGATCAAAGAAGAAAGAAAAAAATGCTAATGAACCAAAAGTAGAAGAAGAATAAGAAGAAGAACAGTAGCCAGAAGCAAAATAGGAAGAAAATGGCCAACACAACGTTTTGATGCCCTCTAGAACACTTGACCGTCGAGTTCAAAAGAATCATCCACTAGAACAAATTACAAGAGATAGAAATGAAGGAATAGAAACCAAAGGAAATAAATGGTTACATACACCATAGCAGAGAAACATTTCACTATTATCCATAATTGAACCCAACATATTTGAGGAAGCCAATAAAGTTGAACATTGGGTCAAGGCTATGGAATAAGAATTAAATCAAATAGATAATAATGAAACATGGGAACTGGTGCTAAGACCGAAGAACAAAATTGATATTGGTACAAAATTGGTGTTCAGAAACAAACTAAACAAAGATGGACAGGTAACCAAAAAAAGGGAAAGATTAGTATGAAAAGTATATTCTCAAGTCGAAGGAGTATATTTTGAAAAAATATTTTCCCTTGTTGCCAGAATGGAAGCAGTCAGATTGAACTTGTCCTATGCATGTTCCAAGAGAATCAAAGTATATCAGATGGATGTAAAATAATCATTCATAAATGGTGAATTAGAATAAGAAGTCTACATTGAACATCCAGAAGGATTCCTATTGTCAGAAAAGGAAGATTATGTTTGCATATTGAAAAAAGCTTTGTATGGACTCAAGCATTCCCCTAGAGCCCAGTATTCAATATTGGATAGGTATTTGCAGGAACAAGGATTCAGAAAGAGTAATGAAGATAGTAATATTTATGTAAAGGTTAATAGGAGCAACATACTTATCATTGAAGTATATGTGGATGACATTATATTTGGAAGTAATGATGATAGGATGAGTAAGAAGTTTTTCCAAGACATGTAGAATGAGTTTGAAATTTCATTACTTGGTGAATTGACATTCTTTTGGGGACTCCATATATCTCAACTGGATGATGGCATATTCATTTCACAAACCAAGTACATTAAAGAAATGTTGAAGAAGTTTGGAATGAAAGATTGTAAACCAGTTAGTACTCCTGTGGTGATCGGTTGTAAGTTGAGAAAAGACAATGAATCCAAAGAATCATATCATGGACTCTATAGATCGATGATTGGAATCCTACTCTATGTGACAACCTCAAGAAAAGATGTAATGCAAGCAGTTGGTTAGGTTGCAATATTTCAAGCAGCACCAAAGGAAACTCATGTTCTAGCAGTAAAAAGGACCTTCATATATCTTAAAGGAACAACAGAGTTTGGATTGTGGTATTCAAAAGTATATGAGATGACTATGGTCACCTATGCAGATGTAGATTGGGAAGGAAGAATTGATGATGAGAGAAGTACTAGCAGAGAAGCCTTCTATTTGGGTGATTGTTTGGTATCCTGGTTAAGTAAGAAGTAGTCCTCAATATCCTTGTCTATAGCAGAAGCAAAATACATTGCAGCAGTAGCATGTTGTACTCAGGTTCTCTGGATGAAGTAAACCCTGCAAGATATAAAAGTGAAGTATGATGAGCCCATTTCAATATTTTGTGACAATACCAATGCTATCATTATCTCCAAGAATTCAGTGATGCATTCCAAGACCAAACATATTCCAATCAAGTTTCACTTTCTGTAGGAACAGGTTATAGAGAAGAATATCAAGTTAGAGTATGTTGGGACAAACGAACAGATTGCAAACATCTTCACTAAACCTCTCCTAGGAGAGACATTTGAGTATCTTCGACAGAAAATTGGAATAGTTTATGCTCCACATGTCTTTTTTCTAAGAAGACAAGGGAAGAGAAATCATATGTGAAGAGATGATAAAGGAATCTTAGTATGAATGTTTTTTATATGTTAATTGTTCACAACATCGGGAAGCACCAATGGACAAATTGTTGTAGATTTGCAACTTCAGACAGTCATTATCCACAAGAAAGTACAAGAAGACCCATATACACCATTATAGAAGCCCCAGGAAGAATTTGAAGACCCAGGATGAGAAGTCAACCCCTCAGGAAAATAATAAATAAATTGAAGGCCAAGAAATAAGAATTTGGCCCCAAACCGGCGCCCACATTAGTATAAATATAGGACTTGCTCATTTCATTTTGACAGTCAGACAGCTCCTTCTGCAGTGCACATGAGGCAGTTGCAGCTATAGTTTTGGCAGTTTTAGTATTTTTGGGTTACTTGTTATCTTGGAGGGTGTGCCACACTTGGAGAAGCTCTTGCTTGGTTATTTTGGGTCATCTTATTGAGGTGTTATTTCTTGGTGATACTAACCTTGGGGAGGACCTTCTCTGTATGGTATTTTGGCTATTGATGGTGATGTGTTGGTAATATCTTGGACTGAATTCTTCTAGAGAAAGGTTGTTGGGTTTTCACCCAATTTTTGGTTTCCCAGGATAAACTCTTGTGTTCTTGTGTCTATTGTGCATGGTTAATATTTCTATATCTTGTTATTTCCACTACATTTTTATAGTTGATATTTTCAATGTATAGTTATTCTATGATCATTATTGTATGAAAGTGAATATTGTTATTAATCATAAGGAAATAACTATCAAGAGATGAGAATCATATAAAAGGCCAACATGTTATCAAAGATAGTTGAAATATTTCCACTGCACAGTTACAGTTGAAGTTGCAGTTGTCAATTGCCAGTTGCAGTTATAGTTATAGTTGTAGTTGCAGTTCCAGTTTCCAGTTACAGTTTCGATTTAAAGTTGTAGTTTCCATTTTCCAGTTGCAATTGCCAGTTTCCAGTTGTGCAAACCTTGAGATTAGAAGACAAGCTGGATGGCGCTACAAATTTCAGAGGTATGCACTTATATATGTTTCCAAGTTATATCATTTAGCATAGTAGGAGGGTGTTTGCAGAGGATGTACAAGGGACCTTGTCCAAGCAATGACCCAAAGGGATCTTTGGATCTAGTGCATTCATAGGAATAGCGCACCCTCCCTAGAAATTAAGACTCCAAGTTTACATATCAGGTTTGACATTTTTATATT
>ML829167.1:152138-170059 GCA_009831015.1 Picea engelmannii | reverse complement strand
CTCAAAGCCAATAGTTCATGTATTCCATGAGAAAAGTGAAAACATCATTGACATAATCATGAATCATGACATTTGGAATCAATTTAATATTAATGTTCCTATTTCATTGTCTAATGAAAAATGTCAATCTGTTTTGGGATCAAAGCTTCTAGACATGGTTTAGTACATCCTCCATGCATAGGGAAAATTGAAGCAAGTTATCACTAAAATGAAGCTATTGATGAAATATTCCAACAATTGACTCTAAACAATCCTTTACTAAATTGGAATAAATAGAAGTTATGGTGGATTTTTTGGCCATCAAGAATGGCCACCTCTATCCAAGGAGGAAATTTTAAGGAATAGAGAGGCACTTGAATCCTCATCATAATTAATCAATCTATGAATATATCAATCAATGATACTCTTGTTATGTGGAAACAAATTGGGGAGAAGAAAAAGGTGCTCCTTATTGTGTCGAGTGGTGCATTCTACAAGCCAATATGGTGGAGACATATAAATTTCGTGTGTAACACTAACATCATATGATGTCAACGAAATATAATGTTTAATTAATCAAAATACTTAAACCCCTATTTAATATATTTAAAAACCTAAATATAAATTTAACTAATTCATTTCATTCACATTGAGCTTAAAAGCAAATGGAAATGAAAATACAAGACGAGCTAAAACAATCCTAGACAATATTAGTCATTACAGATTGAGATCAACATCTAGGATCATGATAATAATAATAATAATAATATATTTTTAAGGTCACGGCTAGGCCACACCAAATTGGTGTATGAGACCCCCTTGTTTGTGGGACAAGGGTCCCCCCTTCGCCCAACGATTTCACTGGTAAACTCTACGGAGGTATACATACCCTACCCCCCTCTGGATTTGAACTTGTGACCTCTTAAGAGAAAACACATGTTCTTAACCATTAGGCCCACTCAAGTTGTATACTTTTTAATAGTTTTTTACTACAAGCATATATTTGATTTCCATCTCAATAAGTCATGTAGGTTTAAAAGAATTCACCATCCTTTATTCATGGCTTTCACACGTTGGAGAACAATAAAACCATATCTTTAAAATGTATAGGAAAACAATAAGTTGATATGCAAAGCCTTATTAGAGCTTTGCACCAATATTTCTCAAGTGGGGTAGATGGATCTACCTTTTTTTTCCTAAGGAAAACACCTTGTGTAAAACCCTGCGAATACTTCCCTGTGATCCATGGACGGTAAAGTGAGTAAACCACCGATCCTAATTACAAATATTAACTCAAGGGGAACAATAAATTCGAACCCATGACCTCCCCAACTTTGGGGAAGAAATCACACACCTGGCTCATGGTCGTTTGAGCGTGTAAGGTACTTGATGTAATATAATATGAAAAAACATGAATATTCAACATATATCAATGGAACAACAAAATATTGAGAAGAGCAATACCAAAAATAATACCTTTATTCAAAGAAAGTAATGTTCACTTGCCTCTTCGAGGGGGAAACCTCCAGCAAAGCAGAGCTCTATTACAATAATTCTCTAGACAAAGCTTTCTCATGCCTCCTACTCTTATTTATACTAATTCTAACTTCTAAAGAACATTCTAGAGGAAGATATTTCTAAAAGTGGAAGCTTCTATTAGGTTATCTTACATTGATTTGTTCATATTTATTAAATAGGCATTATTAACTAATGTCAGCCTTTATTACATGGAAAATATATTACTCTATCTACGTGAGGGGTTAGGGAGATCAGGTCCCTAACATGCCCTCCCCGTTGTAAAAGAGTTATGTCCTCAAGGATCAAGATGAGGAAATTATTGCAGAATGGTAGCTAGCTCCCAGGTGGCATCTTCCGGTGGAGTATCCTTCCATTGAATTAGAACTTCCTTAATGGTGTGTTGATGGAGACAATACTCGCGTTGATCCAATACGACTTGGGGCTGCAATCAAATGGAACCTTCATCATCCAACTCTGGTAGACTAGTCTGGGTGTGTCACTTGGTGCCAATCACTTTCTTCAGGCATGAGACATGAAAAACATGATGTATCTTGGAGTGGTTGGGCAAGGCTAACTAATATGCCACTGGCCCCACGCGTTTGAAAATAGTATAAGGACCATAGAATTTGAGGGCCAATTTCTGACATTGTTGGGATTTTAGTGAAGTCTACTTGTACGATTGTAGATGAAGAAACACCTCGCTCCCTTCAGCAAATTGTTTTTCAGAACAACTATGGTTTGTCTGTTGCTTCATGTGATTTTGAGCCATGACCAAATTTTCTTTGAGAGTATGGGGAATGGTCATGCAGACTATAATATTGTAATGAACCTCTTGAACCTTGGAGACTCCTGGCATGTATGGGAGAACCAATGGTGGTATCCATCTGTAGACTGCTTCAAATGGAGTCATGCAAGTGGCAGTATGGTAAGATGTGTTGTACCACCATTTAGCTAGGGATAACCAATGAACCCACTGATGTTGTCCATCGTATGCAAAACACCTAAAATATGTTTCCAAACACTTGTTGATTTCTTTCGTTTGGCCATCAGTTTGGGGATGATAGGTTGTGCTAAGATGCAATTGAGTTCCCTGGAGCTTGAATAATTCTGGCCAAAAATTGTTGGTAAAAGTTGGATCATAGTAAGAAACAATAGAATGAGGCATTCCATGGAGTTTGAAGATATTATCCATAAAAAATTGAGCCACTGTGGATGTTGTGAACGAGTGTTGAAGAGCACAGATAAGCATATTTGGAAAGATGATCGACTACCACCATGATGACATAATTATTGCCTAATTTGCATAAGCCAATAATCAAATCCATAGAAATATTCGTCGAAATAGTAGGTGGAAGAGGAAGCGTTTGGAGTGTGCTAGGAGGTTTGACAATATCGCCCTTAATGCGTTGATAGGTATCACATTCGACCACAAAGGTGTGGATGTCCCGTTTCATACTGTCCCAAAAGAAAGAACGTTTGACCCGTTCATAAGTTTTGGTAAAACTTGAATGGTCAGAGGTAGGTGAAGCATGAAACTTAGAGAACACCGTGGATTTAAGGGTCGGTCGTTTGCTTAAATATAAGTGACCTTTATAGTGAAACTCTTCATTGTTCCAAGAGTACCCTAGAGTAGCTTGAGGATCCTGTTGCAATTTTTGGGGTATTGCAACCATTCCTGGTGGACAGCTCGAAGCCAATCAGTGACAATGAATGAGAGGGAAAAGAGGGACCCTTCTTCATATTTCCCGGAAAGCGCATCAACCATTACATTTTCTTTACCCTCCTTATAAATGATATCATAATCATATCCAAATAGATTGGTCACCCATTTTTGTTGTTTCGGGGAGGAAATTCTTTGTTCTAGGAAGTACTTGAGGCTTTGATGATCTTTTTTAATTTGGAAGCACCGACCCAATAGATAAGGGCGTCAGAGATCCACTGCATGAAACATAGAAAACATTTATTTTTCATAGATCGATTGGGCTAAATGTCGCTCCGACAATTGTTTACTAGTGAAAGCTAAAGGTCGTCCATCTTGCATAAGGACTATCCTGATTCCTTTCCCTAATGCATCACATTCCAAAACAAATGCCTTGGTGAAGTCAGGAAAGAGTAATGCACATAGCTTCTTTTAAGGCTTGGAAGGATTGGTCAACAATAAGAGTCCAACTGAAATCATTCTTTGAAAGGAGAGTTGTTAGAGGAGCCACAATTTTTCCATAATTCTGAACAAACTTGCAGTAATATCTTGTTAAACCCAGGAAACCACACATACTTTTAAGAGTTTTAGGGTGAATCCAATTCTACATAGCTTCAATTTTCTTAGGATCCACCCTTACATCGTCCTTGCCAACAATATGACCCAGGTACACAACTTTAGAGACACCAAAAACACATTTAAACTGTTTGAGGAAAAGTTTGTGCTTGGAGAGGAGATGGAGAACTTGATCCACATGGGTGAGATGGGCTTGCCACATTTTACTATAGATGAAAATATCATCAAATAAGACTAACACAAAGTGATGGAGGAAAGGACGAAAAATATGATTCATGAGACTTTGAAAAGTGGAGGGGGCATTACATAGGCCAAAGGGCATGACCAAGAACTCATAGTGCCCCCCATCAGTGCAGAATGTAGTCTTGTGAATGTCATCCTCTTTCATACGTATTTGGTGGTAGCCAAAACGAAGATCAAGTTTGGTAAAGTATTGGACCCCATTGAGTTCATCCAGAAGGTCATCTACAAAAGGAATGGGGAATTTTTCCCTGATGGTAAGTTTTTTGAGGGCACAAAAATCAGGTCACATGCACCAAGTGTCTTCCTTCTTGAGGAACATGATGATAGGGGAAGAATAGGGGTTGGTACTAAGACAGATAACACATGCTTCTAGCAATTCTTGGACATTTTTCTCAATTTCATTTTTTTTAGCAAAGCGATGATGATAAGGGCGCACATTTGGAGGAAGACTACCGAGATTAAAGGAATGGAATGATCACAGTCACCGCAGGAGGGGGGAAGGCCTGGGGGAGTTTGGAAAACAATGTGATGTTGGGAAATGATAGATTGAAGGTCAGGGTGCACCGAGGGAGTCTCAACTGCTTGAATGGAATGGAGTTGGGAAATGATGCCAGAATGACCTTTTTTGAGTAACTTTTCCATGTGGTGGGAACTGATGATCTCTAGAGAGCCTGATGTGATGCCTTGGAATTTATACTGTTGGTCTTCCTGTTGGAATTGCATGGTTAAATTCTAAAAATCCATGGTGATGGGGCCGAGAGTGCATAGCCATTCAACACCAAGAACAATGTCACAACCATGCATGTCAATAGCAAACATGTGAGATTTCAAGTTATACTGACCAATTTGTAGGCCCACATTTTCACAATGCCCCCTACATTTCATGGAACCACCATTGGCAATCATGATTTGAAAATTGTTGACAACATGGATATAACAATTGATTTCTTGGGCAAGGAAGCGATGAATGAAATTATGAGTGTTGTCACTGTCAACTAAGATGATGGCATTCATGTGCTTAATGTAATCAATCAATTTGAGGGTTTGGGGAGCAAAAAATCTAGTGAGAGCATGCAACGAGATCAGTGGGTCAACTTCGGGAGGATAAGAGGGTGGCGTAAGATCATCGACTGGGAGTAGCACTACCTCAAGTGAAACCTCAACATCTTCATTAAAAACATCCTCCGAAATGGCCATAAAAAGTTTATGTTCTTTACACTTGTTCCCCAGAAAGTATTTATCATCACAATTATAACAAAGACCCTTGAGTTGGCGTTCAACCATTTCCGCTTGTATTAATTTTTGGACCTTGAGAGGAGTGGCCAGAGGCGTAGTATTGGGAGAGTGAGGGAGGGGAATAAAAGCGGGTTTTTTGTTCTGGGAAAGGATAACCTGTTGTGCCTCCTTGGCATGTTTAGTTGCTTCCAACCAAGTCTAGGCGCGAGCCATGATGACCTGGGCTCAGATTTCATCCTTGAGGCCACTGATAAAGTACTCTCGAAAGAAGGCATCAGTCATATCCTCTATTCGAAAATCCAAGTGCTCAAAGGCAGTGATAAAATCTTCCATTGTTCCCGACTATTTCAACTTGGTCAAATGGCCTAAATGGTGGGTGTTTGTGTCAAATCGTTCATACAACTCGACAACAAATTGTGTCCAAGCAACATACCCTTGGCATGCATTTCTATGCCATTTCCACCATTGCCATCATTCAAGATCCAAATAGAGAACATCGTAATGAAGCTTGGTTAATTCATCAATAATGCCATGCATTGTAAAATAATTTTCCATCTGAGTAACCCGGGCGATCGGATCCGAGCCATCAAATTTGTTCACCTCAACCCTAGGAAAATGGGAATCACGATTGGAATGAAAGTGTAGAGGATTGGAAGGGTCATCACCTTCGACTTAGGGGTTTGGGTTAGAGGGGAAAGGACCCTGGGAGCTGAATTGTTGGAAAGTGGATTTGGGTTCTGCTATTTGGCTAGCGAGCTTATCGTGCATGTGGTCCATTTTGACATGAATGAAAATAATGTCATTATTCAATTTTTGATTGGTTTCATCTTGATGAGTGGGGGCCATTAGGAGATAAGGGGTGGGTTTGTGGATAAAAAGGCAAATACGTGATATATACCAGTACGATCAAGGAAACGAGGGGAAACTAATGGGATACGTGGGAAATAAGAGTGCCAAGAAGGGTATGGGTCCATAGAAAAAAGGCTTAAAATGATAGGTATCACAACGATCGAGATAAAAAGAGGAATCCAATGGTATAGGTCTCAAATAAGGGTGCTGACAATTTTTTTTTTCTAACTCCTATGGAGTTATACTTCGACCTGAATAATACCGCGGTGTCGAAATGTCCAAATTCTTAACAAAAATAAATAAAAAATGTGTAGTAGTTTCACAACCATAATGCAGGAAACAAGGTTGTGTGACCAATTTTTTTTTTTTTTCCTTGTCTAGTATGTTCCCCCCAGGTTAGGGTTTGCAGTGTGTCTATGGACAAGGGTTTTCCCTGTGCTATAGCTCTTTGATATACGTGTGGGGTCGAACTATAGTACTCGACCTAATATCTGAGGGCACCAACTAAGAATGCTCAATTGTACCCTTAGTCGTACTACCCGATTACCTATGTACTAGAGAGTATCTTCTCGAGTGTTGTTATCGGTGGCACTATAGCAGTTAGGCGACTGATCGGTTGATCTAGGGTTGGTTTCAGGGGACCTACGAGACTCTAACATACTTTGTTCCATCTATATTTTTTCATATGGCATTCTGGACATTCTAATCAATATTGAAGCTTCAACTTCTCTTTCTTCCAATGGGCATAGTGTTTGGCGCGCGCGTGCGCACACACACACACACACACACACACACACACACACACACACACACACACACACACACACACACACACACACAAGAGTTGGACCCTCATATGGTACCCTTATAAGGAGAAAATGGTGTGTAGATGGTACCCCTTATGCTCGTCTTAAGTATGTATTGAATTCAACATGGGGTTCTTTGTGTCGATGCATTGATTTCAACATGAGCTCATTATGTGCATTTTTATGATACATTTATTTAAACATGAATCTTTGTGTATGTTTTTACAACATATTGATTTCAACATGGGTACTTGGTGCAAGGATTTCAACATGAGGTGCTTATATATGTTCTATGATGGATTAATTTTGACATGGGCCCTTATCTTTTCCAAGTGCTTGAAGAAGAAAACTAAATACATGTGAATGAGTTATTCCAATTGCCAAAGTTATAAAGTCAAGGAAGTCACATATTTTGGTTAGGACTCTACCACTCAAATAGACTCACCCAAATAGTTGAACATAATAGTAAA
Source organism: Picea engelmannii (assembly GCA_009831015.1). NCBI lineage: Eukaryota > Viridiplantae > Streptophyta > Pinopsida > Pinales > Pinaceae > Picea > Picea engelmannii. Next base: position 162,683 of record ML829167.1, on the reverse strand, counting down.
AGGTTTCAAAGTTTATAGTGTACCAAGAATGAACCCTAATAGAGAATTATAAGGGAGATCCAAACAAAGAGGACTTTGAAAGAATTATACCTAGCAACTTTTTATACCTCTTTGAAAGAATTCCACCCAACAACCTTTTATACCTTAATAACAACATCAATAACATGGAGAGAGCTTCCCCAACTATAGAGGAATATGCCTTACTTTGTAAGACTATTTCTCAAGAGACCAATCACCAGGGAAAAATTGAGGTTTAGAATGAACCTCTTAAGAAAATTTCTTAAAAACAAAAATAATAATTGTGTATTTTCAACCAATAGGTTTTAAGATGATGTCAACTCCATGGGTGAATAGTATTGAAGGGAAAGAAAGAAAACTACTAGTTTTCATGTATTTTCAATTTATCTCCTTATGCCTAACTGAAAGTATCAAGTGTAGGTACTCGTAGGATGCAAAATTTGATTTATCCAACAAGTACCCAAACTTGACACTTTTAATAAACCTTTTGTTTAAGATAAACTGAAAATGCATGAGAAAACAAGTTTCTAGAAAAGAGATACATTTTTCATCTAACTTTGGTTTATCTAAACACGTTTCTAGAAAAGAGAAACACATTTTTCATCTATCTTTGGTTAATCTCATTGCAGGTTTATTAAACGTATCAAGTATGTTATTCTTGGATGTGAAATTTAATTCCACATCCAATGAGTGCCGCATTTATAATTTTAGTAAATCTATAAGGAAATAAATTGAAAATACGTGGAATAATACACAATTTTATTTCTTTCCCTCCACAATTATTAACTCTTATTTTTTTATTTTCTTTAGGAAGCTCATTTTAAACCCAAATTTCCTTTAATAAAAGTGGAGCTTGGTCAATTTTCCATATTCCATATGAGGGAATACCTCCATCAAAGAATCGTCTTTTGAAATTTAGATGTTTTCGTTAGGATAACATACACATATCCTCAAGCAATGGTCATATGAAGTTAATGTTGGATACCCTAATGGAACCATTCATTGTAGCAATCCAATGGGATCAAAAATATTTTCACAGTTGAGGTTCATCTTTTATAGATGAAGCCCTATGACTATTATTTCTACTAGTTGCACATCACTACAATAAGTGCAGTTCCATCTCAACTCTAGATCTATCAAGCGTCGATAGGGTTTCCATCTTGAAACTTGATAGAATCGAGGTTAAGATGTATCTAAGCTAAATGAATTTGCAATGATAGTTTTTCAAGCTTATATCTAAACCACAACTATAAGAATAATTATCAAGTAACTATTTTGTTACATTTCATTAGTTGTCTAGGAAAGATCAACTCTACTATATGTATGGACAACAATCAAGAAGACATGATCATGGTGTTTTGGATTTCGGACAAATGCCTACATATATATGGCTCTTTTATTGCATTGAGAGAAGCGTGTTCGACAACACATGTATTCCAACAGAGGACGAACACCTTCAGTAATCACTCACACAACTAGATCAAAGATCAACACACCGATGTTTTGATGTGGTAAAAACCCTACGGGGAAACATCCATGGCCCTAGCCAACACGGTCACTTAGAGTAGTTTATTAATGCAAAAGAAAAAGATTGAAGAGAGATTTTACAAGAGAGTTTCTCACAATCGATCATCGACAAATGACCCTCCATGCTCTTTAAATAGAGATCATGGACCAATCGGGTGTTAAGCCACAGATCAATGGTCGTTAAGATCGAGAAGAATATGAACCGTCAGATCACTCTATGTCGGGAACATATCGTGACCGTCAGATTTCCTAACTACAAATGGATACTAATGCATACTAAAGAAACATACTAAGAAACACACTTTTACCTAACGACACATTAGACCAAGTAGATCTTAGGTAACTCCTAAGTGTCTAAATATCCTAACATCCCCCCTTAAGAACAACTTGGGATATGATTGAAGGATTTACAATAGTGACACAATAGGAGAAGGAAGGAGGCATTAGAGCCTATCCCTCCTTAATGACAACTTCTTGAACTCCTAACATAGATCGAAGTTTGGAAAACTTCACTTTTGTAAGAGACTTTGTGAAAATGTCTGCAACTTGATCTTATGTAGGGCAAAAGAGCACTTCAATAAATTGATCATGAATGAGTTTTCTGATGAAGTGCATGTGTAGCTCGATGTGCTTGCTGCGTTGATTTTGAACTGGGTCTTTGGCAATCTTGATGGCACTTTGATTGTCGCACCAAAGGCTAGTCGAATGTTGTTGCTGGAATCCGAACTCTGAAAGGATTTGTCGAAGCCACAAGGCTTCTTGACTTGCATTTATCGTTTCTCGGTACTCTGCTTCTGTAGAAGAAAGTGTAATAGTCCGTTGTTTCTTACAGGCCCAAGTGATAGGTCCTGAACCAAGGTTGAAAACATAACCTGCAGTAGACTTCCGATCATTAGGGTCGCCAACCCAATCTGAATCAGTGAAACCAACCAATAAAGGAGTCCCCCCTAATCTGTAATGTATCCCGAACTGAATTGTACCACAGACATAGCGAAGTATCATTTTAGTTGCTTTCCAATGGCTTTCATGGGGTGTTTGCATATAGCAGGCAACAAGACCAACAACAAAGGAAAGATCAGGACGAGTATGAGTCAAGTATAAGAGGCTACCAACTAACTGACGATACAGGGTGGCATCAACTTCGGGAGAAGTACAGGTGGCAATAAGCTTGACTCCAAACTGGAAGGGAGAAAGGACTGGTTTACAATCATCCATGTGAAAGCAACGAAGAAGGTCACAAGCATACTTAGACTAGGAAAGAAAAATTCCTTCATTGGTTTGCAAAACTTGAGAGCCAAGGAAATAGTGAAAAAAACCTAAGTCTGTCATTTCAAATTTCTTCTTAAGGCTGGTTTTCACATGATTTAAAAGTTTTGAGTCACTACCAGTAAGGATAAGGTCATCAACATAAAGGAAAAGGATTATGAAATGACTTCCTACTTTCTTGGTATAGACATTAGGATCAAAATGACATCTAGAGAATCCGATGTCAATAAGAAAGTTGTCCATTTTGGCATACCAATCTTGTGGAGCTTGCTTAAGACCATAAAGAGATTTATTAAGGCGACAAACAAGGCTAGAGTCATTCTGGACATAGCCAGGAGGTTGTTCCATGTAGATTTCTTCTTACAAATCTCCATGCAAGAAGGCGGATTTAACATCCATCTGATGGACCTCCCATTTATGTGAGGCATCAAGGGAAAGAATAAGACGAATGGAATTCATTTTGGCTATAGGGGCAAAGGTTTCATTATAGTCAATTCCTTCAACTTGAGAAAATCCTTTGGCAGCTAACTGAGCTTTCTGTCTTTCAAAACTTCCATTTGATGCATACTTAGTTTTGTAGACCCATTTACACCTGACAAGTTTTCTTCCTTTTGGAAGAGGTACAAGATCCCAAGTATTGTTGGCTATTAAAGAACGATATTCTTCATTCATTGTTGTATCTCAATTTGGATGACCTGAAGCTTCTGCAAATGTCTCTGGATCATGAGTTTCTGAAACTTGAGCCAAAAGAGAAGAGGCTCGTTGGAACTGTGAACGTATGCGACGTTGATCTGAAGGATCACCGACAAGATCACCAACGACTTCTCGTGTTGAACGGATCCATCTAAGAAGTTGTGGAGCTGGTGTTGGTTCAGGTTCAAAGGACTCATTTGGAGGAAGGTGAGTAGGTAGAGGTGGATTTTCATCCTCACTGTCATCATCTGAAGAGGAAACCATAACAAGAACAAATGAAGGCACAAACATCGAAGATGGCTTGCAGGCCGAAGAAGGCACAATCACCGAATTAGGCTCGCAAGCCAAGAGATTTTCATCAAATTTAACATCTCTTCTAATAATAATTTCATTACAATGTGGTTGAAAAAGTCTATAACCTTTGACATCTTCAAAATAACCAACAAATATACACTTCTCACTTTTAGGCTGCAATGCTTTCATTTTCTCATCAGGAATGTGAGCTCATGTTATACTGCTAAATACACGAAAGTGACTTAGTTATACTGCTAAATACACGAAAGTGACTTACATCTGATTTAATTTTAGTCCAAGCTTCTTCCAGTGTTATATTTTTAAGAGTTGTTGTGGGAGTGCAATTACTATGTAATTTGCACAGTTGATTGCTTCCACCCAATACTTTAAACTTAATCCCTTAGATTGGATTATACAATTAGCCATTTTTTTTAATGTGCGGTTTTTTCTCTCAGCAACACCATTTCGTTGTGATGTATATGGAACAATGTGTTGCATTTGGATGCCCTGTGTAGTGCAATAACTTGTAAAATTATTGTTTACATATTCGTCTCCATTATCTGTTCTTAACTTTTGAATTTGATGTCTAGATTGTTTTTCTACAATGGCCTTGTAGGTCAAAAACTTGTCAAAAACTTCGCTCTTAAGTTTTAAGAAGTAAACCCAAGTGCGTCTAGAAAAGTCATCAATGAAAGTTAAGAAATATTTGCACCTAGAAAAATGAGAAGAAAGTGGACCACACAAATCACTGTGAACAAGCTGCAAAGGACCCGAGGCGTGCCAAGAGACACGTTTGTCAAAATTGTCCGATGATGTTTTCTAAGAACACAACCGACACAAACACCATCGCTGCATGAAACAAGAGGAAGATCAATCACCATCTGTTGGTTACATTGTTGTTGCAATGAGTGATAGTTTAAATGACCAAACCGCTCATGCCAAAGTTTGCTCAAGTCATCACTATGAGCAACAAAAACTTATGAAAACGATGATGACCCAAAGTTTTCAAACTTGTACAATCTGGTAATATCATCAGCAATTCAAGTTGCAAGAACATGCTTAGGATCTTTTAGATCCTTGATTACAACTTGGTGAGGTGAAAACTCTACGGTTTTACCTTCACCTGAATGAGTGATTTGATACACTGATAGAAGGTTACAAGAAAGACTTGGAACACATAATACATCATTGAAATGACTGTTTTCTACTGGAACTGTTCCAGATCCTTCAACACTAAGAGATCTATCATCACCAACAAATATTTTTTGGGTGTTACATTCATTTAGAGCAGAAAATATGTCTCTATCCTTAGCCATATGATAAGATGCTCTAGAATCAATAAACGACTCATCAGAAGGAGAAGTAGAAGTTGTATTGAAAGAGAAACCAGAAGTTGAAAGTGCATGTCCATGAGAAGAAAAAGAAGTAGAATCAATACCGATGTTGTGCTTCTTCATCGTTGCTTCTAAAACTACCATCTTGTTAAAACATTTGGACTCATCATGACCATCTTTATCACAAAAGTTGCAATGTCTGTCAATCTTCTTACTTTTATATTTTGTTCTTTTATCACCATTAGAAGCGGAAGTTGTCTGAGTGGGTTTGGGACCTTTATATTGCTTGTTGTTGTGGTGATGATGTTGTTTCTTGGGATTCTTGGGTTTATCTTTTTGATGGACAACTAAGGCTTTGTTGGAGGTACTTGCAGTGCTGATCACTCCAAGTTGTACAAGCTTATCTCGCTCTCTAATCAAAGCATCACAAAAGTTCTCAACACTGAGTTTTTGATAAGTTGTCCCTAGAGCCTCTTGCATGGCATAAAAGGTAGATATTGTTATCTCTCCAGGAAACTCTCCTAGGTTGTAAGTTGGAGATGCCTGGTAACTAACTCTTTTTTGAAGAAATTTTTTAAACAATTGAAATGGGTTGTGGATCAAGGTGAATGACTAGAGGCTGGACCGTGTTTCAAGACTATCTAGAGATACAAAATCTCACAAGGCTTTCTAGCACCGTGGTCATATCAAGTTTGATTAAATGGGGGAAAGAATACAACTATTGAACCAGATTATGTTTCGTACCAACAAACACAATGGGTCTAACAACTGAGAAATAGCTTATGATAATCAACTAAAACAATTAAATCAATGAGATGACAGTCATTGCAAATTGAATGAGTTTCAACAAAGGGACATCCACTCATAAGCTATAAAAGACAAGAAGAGAAAATCTGACACAGAACTGAAAGAAGCTTGCATTTTTTCATAAAATAAGAATAGGTCTTGGTGTTACAGTGGTAGCATCATAGCACTCAAAATCGAACCCTTGTTTGATCTCAAAACAGGAATTTTATAGCCTTTACAAACAGTTGAACAGATCCTAAAAGCATGGATCTGTCATTAAATGAAAACAGTCCTATTTTATTTTAACAACTTTAAAATCAAAATCTTCAACAACTAAATTAAGATATCGAATCTGTCTTCAGTCTTCAAAAAGTCGCCAACTCCCTCCTTCAGCTTCAGCATCTGCAGTGTGGTGGGATAAAATGACACCTGTATATGATTGTGGAACCTTCCAGTATTCGTGGCCAATTTTTTAGAAAATGTTTCTTTGACGTGTAACCAAAATCCCTCGAATCTCTGATGTTAAACTTCTGTCATTTGATTTTATACTTCCCTGATACACTGGCATATCTTTGAAACCCGTTTGAAATGAACTGTTGCACTGTCGTCCTCAAAACTTGCTTGCCCAGCTTTCAACAACACAACCGTTGGAACGTTTCACGGATTAGCTGTTGAAAGCTATCGCTTTCCACAGCTAACGGGTAATGAAATACTAGCCTGGTGCTGTTGAAAGTCGCGATAGTGCACAAAAAGAGTCTTTGCCCCCAAAATCGATTCCAAACCAAAATTAGTTGACATCTGACTTCTCACCTTGCATGTTGACAGCCACCTGCGCAAGAACTTTAAGGTCTGGATGGGATTTTCGTTTCAACTTTTGTTTTAAACCCCTGATCTGCCTCTTGAGGTGCTTGTTAATACACCGTAGGCTGTTGCAGTCTTTTATGAGTTTAGTCTTCCTTTTGATGTAATGTATAATTGAATAGCTTTGAATAAATCTTKCCACTCTTCATCCAAATATGAGACGAGCATACCTTTATTCCACGCCTTATGCTTGTACCCATCTTTCAGATAGAACCTGAAATCYTGATTTTTAGGCGCGGTGGTTTTAAACCATCTTTGACTGGTTGTCGGCAAGCCTGTAGCTGCTGCAATGAACTCCTCATTCACTGCGATTTCCACAAAGCCGACCCGAGCTCTGTTGCCATCAAATGTCTTAGCGAAAGCTTCGGTCGTTGCTTGGTGATATCCAGTTTGCAATCTTTCTGCAAATTCCATACATCCCATATTTGAAAAGCGCCTCTGGACCTCGGGATGCGATTGCAAGAAGGATAAACTATCCAATTCTCGTTTGAGTAAAACGCCACCGCGTCTCTTCACCATTTTGTAGCTCCGACACTTGACCACTGTAATTCCTATAACCTCTTTGGTCGAACCACGGTTCTGTGCTGCTGAAAGCAGTCTCGGCTTCGACTCTGTGTTGGATCAAATGAAAACCTCGACTGTATTTTGGAAGCAACTTGAAATATGCAAACCCTGCCTGATTTGATGGTGTCAGGACGACGTTGTCTCCCCTGTACCTGCGTCGTCGAACACAGACTTGTCATTTCGAGTGTAATGAGAGTTGAGCGTGGGTTCTGGAACGATTTCGAATTGCCATCATATCCTGACACACATGATTGAAGTTCTATGATCGCCCACTCCCATCAGCGCATGTCTTGGATTTGTTCTGACGTGGAGGGTGATCACCTCATCATTTCTTTCATACGTGGATAATGAGCACGTGATTCCCACTTCATGCAGCAACGGTGCATGTAAAACACCTCTGCTACCACGCTCGATTGCTACTTTCCCCAGCACGCGACTCTTTTTGAAAACCCCTGTTAGCTGCGGAAAGTATGTACTTTCCACAGCGCACCCTTTTATAGAAAACTTACCTTAGCTGCGGAAAGTGATAACTTTCAACAGCGTGTCATATCACTTGAAACTTTTCCTTAGCTGCGGAAAGTAAGTACTTTCCACAGCACGCCATGTGCGACCTGACCGTCGAACACTTTACACTTTGTCACTTTCCACAGTGCATTAACTGATGAAACGATGTCCTTAGCTGCTGAAAGTGAGCGCTTTCCACAACGCACAATGAATCTTTCGGACGTTGGTTAGCTGTTGAAAGTGAGTCATGCCAATTTACAAAGAAAAGACTTCATGGACCTCTTTTATTCCTAGGACCAAAACATAACCTAAGCTTGTATCCAAAGAAACTCAAAAAATAATTTGAAGTGACAACCTAACACCTAAGGGAAAACCAATAAATTGACAAGTTTATTTGAGTTAACTCCTATTGGGGATGAACACCTCCCTGTGAGGTTTCAAGAACCGTAGAATGAATGCCTTTCCTGGAAAAGAACCTAAAAACTAAACTGACTACTAGTGTTCCATTGGGCATGGAGTTATTGAAAAATAAAATCTAAGACTATTTACAATGTCTAGGCTTTGCAGCCTGAGATGAAATAAAGTTTTAGAAAACTCTCGTTTACCGGGCCACTGAACACTTCGTCACCCTCCAGATTCTGCAGAATGAAAGTGTTGTTGTTTTTCACCTGAGTGATCATAAAAGGGTCTGTCCACAAAGAATCAAATTTACCGTGCTTGCCTTTTTCCTGTCGAAGAGCATCCCACTTCAGCACCCAGTCACCGATCTAAAAACTGTCCTCCTTCGCCTTCCGGTCAAATGTCTTTTTGATCTGCATCTGATGTGCTTGCGATCTGTCCACTAACTGCTCGCGAGCTTTCTGCAGTTCCACCAAGTCTAGCATCCTTCTTACCATGTCGTTTTGATCAGTCTGTTCCTCCTGAAAGAACTTAGCCACATGCAACACTAGTTGAACAGGGAAGATTACATCAGTACCATAAACCAGCTTGAAAGGAGAAGTACCTATAGATTTTTTAATGGTCACTCTGTCTGTCCACAGAGAAAATTTCAATTTGGAATCCCAGCTCTTTTTATTCTCTTCTAATAGTTTTCTTATGATCTTTATCAAGCTCTTATTTGACGATTCCACTAAGCCATTGCCTTGAGGATAGTATGGAGTCGAGTGTACCAGCGGGATGCCCATAGACTCACACATGTCCATCAATGCTTCTGATTTAAATATTGTTGCGTTATCTGCCACCAACCTCTTGGGACATCCAAATCTGCTCAGAATATTTTCGTAGAGGAACTTTATGACCACCTGATGTGTAGCATTCCGTGTAGGGACCGCCTCTGTCCACTTTGTGAAGTAGTCGGTGGCTATCAGAATCCACTTGTGCTGGGCACTGGATGCAGGGTTTATTTCACCGATGAAATCTAAGCCCCACTGCTGGAAAGGGACGTTAACCACAATGGGCCTCAGGGGTAAAGATTTGAGTTGCTGCTTACTGGTGAATCTTTGGCATTTGTCGCATGATTTGACGAACGAACAGACATCAACAAACAGAAAAGGCCAATAATATCCGGCCCTCAGAATCTTATGGGCAGTCGTCTTCCAGTAGTGATGACCACCACAGTCAGCTGAGTGGAACTGATATGTTACTTCGACAACCTCTTCTTTATCCAAACACCTGAGAAGCAGGCCAGCAAGGTCCCTCCAATACAGCAGATTGTTATAGATGCAGAATTTAATAGATCTAAGTTTGAGAGCCCGAGCTTGAGTTAAACTGAGTTCAGGAGGAACTTCAAGTTTTTGCAGAAAATGTAGAATGCCAGCATACCATTCACAGGTGGAAAAATGTCCTGCCACTTGCTGACTGTCATGCTGTCCTTCTGCTGCCAGATCTGCCTGTGAATTTCCTGAAATTTCTGCTATAAAATTGATATTCAACAACTTGTGGTTTTTCTCTGCTAAAAGCTTGGCGAGGCCCTGGCCTTTTACCAGCTTGGTGGGCTTTACCTCAATATTGAATTCTATCATCTTTGCTATCCATCTCGCCCTTTTACCAGCAATATCTGGCTGCGTCAAAACATCTTTTACAGAAGACGAGGGAACGTATGCGATGACCTTCGAATGAAGAATATAAATTCTAAATGCTTTTAGAGCTTTTATAAGAGCATAAGCTTGTTTATCAATGGGGTCATACCTTAGTTCTGCATCCCTGAGTGTCCTGCTGAAGAATGCCACGGGATGATCAAAATCTTCCTCGTCTTTCTGAAGTAGGACTGCTGCTACTGTGTCGTAGGAAGCAAAGGAAAAGACATAAAAAGTCTTGCTGTAGTCTGGGCTGATCAGAATCGGAGACTCGATGATCGCTTTCTTGATATCCTGGAAAGAACTTTTTGCACTGTCTGTCCATTTTACTTCAGCCCCTTTTTTCAGCATGCAAGTTATGGGTTTGACCAATTCAACAAAGTTGGGCACAAACCTTCTGACGAAATTAATCTTACCAAACAATGACTGAATGTCCTTCTTTGACCTTGGTAAAGACAGCTTTTGAATGGCCTCCACTCGTGCTGGATCGATCATGACACCTTCGGCTGAGACAATGTGACCCAAAAGCTTACCCTTTCTTAGAGCAAACTGAGATTTCTTGGGATTCAGTGAAATCCCAAATTGTCTGCACTTTAAGAATACTCTTTTCAGATGTTTCAAAT